>CP136066.1:230481643-230761495 GCA_032622095.1 Siphonodentalium dalli
GGTACGGGTGATTATAATAATACCCACTCGTCATTGATGGTTGGTCACGTGACAACCCGCTCTCTCACGCCCGGTATTCCTTGGTATTGTCCGAGGTATGGGTGATTGATGGTTGGTCTCGTGACAACCCGCTCTCTCACGCCCGGTATTCCTTGGTATTGTCTGAGGTACGGGTGATTATTATAATACCCACTCGTCATTGATTGGTGGTGGTCACGTGACAACCGGCTCTCTCACGCCCGGTATTCATTGGTATTGTCTGAGGTACGGGTGACTGAGTTTGACTGGTGTTGTGTTACGATAGGGTCCTCACCAGGGTACGTTAAGAATGAATTATCATACTAGTTTAGGAAATAAAAGTCGGGCGTTTGTCATTAACCCTTTCAGTGTCAGGGCCGATCTCATCGGCCCTAATTTACGGTCTGTAAAATTTCGATGTCCATGAAAAACGTAAGATTCCCTGGCACTAAACCTACAAAATAAGTCTGTTAAAGAATATAAGAAAAAATTATTAAAATTGTAAAAAATTGTAATAAATAATAACAAATGATGAAAAATTGTTAGGCCAATGCATTCTCTTATATATGCGAGGCGACCTATGGTCGACTCGCATATATAAGAGAATGCATTGGCACAATTTTTAGAACTTGTACCTTTATCACAAAAACCGGTGAGACTGACCAATTCAGCGCTAGTAATGGTCGTTGATCACCATTTTGTAATGAGTGTAATGACCGTAATAAATGCTTGACCATAAAATAACACGAAATAATGTCACAAAAATATTCTAACGTAGGATTTGTGATTTTATTTTTCAGATGAAATGCCTGAAAACAAGTCAGTTGTGTTATGTAGCACCTGTGGCAAGCAGTTTGGGTCGAAGTCAGGCCTCAGTGCTCATACACGTGGCTACAGGAAAGAGGATTTAAGATTTATGGTTGTTTTTATATTGAATAAAAAGATAATCTTGTAACATTATTTTATAACTATGTTAGTTGGTCACACCATCATAGTTTGTTTTACATAAATTGCATATACTGGGTACTATATCTGCAGGAAGTAATCCGTGTTGTGGGAGGCATATCCTGCAATAATCATTACCCGACCCGCGTCTTCTGAATCTATATGGCTTCCTCGACCAAATTGTAGACAGTGCCGCGCTTGGTGCAGTACGAAAAGTTCCTACATATATAAAAGGGATTAACTTGGGCAAAAGTTGCCAAAAATGTGAAAATAAGAGTCACTCAAACACTAATTATGCGAATATACAGCTTAGAGATAAATTGACAACGGTCTAATAATTAAGATATTATGGTTACATGGGCATATGTATCTATCAGAAATGTTTCTTGGTTTGTTGAGGTATAATTATGAATGTGCATGGGGTAGGTGTCATGCATTTAGTGAAACCCGAATGGTATGATACTTACCTCGCTGGTACTTAGACCTACATCAATAAAGAAATCCACGACTCCACAATGGCAAATAATCCTCAAATTTTGAAACGTGTAGATGATAATTAAACGAGTATCTGTCTGATGGAGAAAGACGGAGTTGTCTGCGATATAGCTTTATTTGCGTTATAGAGTTATTGAGTTATTATTACGTTTAGTTAGATGCCACTCCGACTAAATACAAATTATTCATGTATATCTTGTTTTCTGTCTTCGATCAGAGCGGTTTGTGAGCTGTTTATATGTGAACCATTTAGTCCACAGATTCTAGCCGCATCAGATCCGTATATATGTTCCACAGCTTGAATGAATTGCGAGCAAAAAACAAGGCGAAATGCTTAATATCATTTACGAGGTCGCGAATGGGTGGCGGGATACATGCAAGAAATATCATCAATTGATCTATGGGGTTCAAGTTGTCAATATATAAGAAACATGGTATACCGAAATCCTCTATGACGTTGAACCATATTTCGATTCTTGTTTCGGCTAAGGCGGGACATAAGAGAATTGCATGCTCGATTTCGTTTTCAAAAAGTTTATGACATATCTGACACTTCCCGTGTACTGGGGACAAGGCCCGGGCCAGGATTTTGGCTATTTCAAGAAATTCAAGCTTATGTTGAGGATAGCTTCTACATGCTAGCCAAAGGGGTGAAATTGACAGTGAACTATGATTATTTGCGAATGGAACTAGGGAATGTTCATTTCGTAATCTTGTCTGCCATGACTGCTCGTTTGGTTGTTTGATTTATGTTACTATGAGGGATTTCCATGTCTCTTTGGATGGGAAGTGTCCTTCTTCTAGAAATGATGTTAGATAAGGTGTGAGGTTATAGTTGTCAAGAATTCTCATGAGTTCTGAAATAAACGATGCATTACAATTAGGTTGTTGAATGTGACTCTTAAGACGGAACATGAAAATCGTTTTCGATGGCTTTTCATGTGCCGTCCTGCAAAGACACCAAGCAGACTAAGTTTTCTCTTGTCAAAAACTGCTGATAGAGGGGATAGTCCTAGCAAGCCTTGTACCACATCTGAGCTCGCCCTATAAGGGAGTCCTTGAATTTTTTTTAAGCAAAACCTGTGAACTTTTTCCAATGAGTTTTCATTTGTCAAAGATATGGCGCAAAGGAATTCAGACCCATATAGGCCTTTGGGTAAAACTATAGCGTTGTACAAAGTATTTGAACTGAGGGGCGTTATGCCACCGGCATACATACCAGCGTTACTTAACATGAGATACGTCAAGCGTATTTTGTGGCATATGTGATCAGTTAGATGGTTGCCCATGTTAATGTTTTGTAATGGGATTCCAAGGGTGTGACCTGATCTGATTCCGACACGTGTTCATCATTTATTATCAATACAACTGTTTCTCGGGATTTTTGTTATGAAGATGGTTCATTAAAGATGACTACTTTGCATTTATCCTGGTTGTATTTGAATCTCCATTTCTGACTGTATGAACTGAATAGGTTACACAAAGTTTGGAGGCCAGAAGAGGTTAGAGACAAGAGAGTGATATCATCGGCTTGGGTTGGAATGCACAACACGCAGAACCCACTCGCAAACCATGGTGACTGTTTTCAAGTTGGAAAATTAGCGCATCGATGAAGATCATGTAAAATAAGGGGGAGAGTATATTTCGTTGACGCATTCCCTGTTGTATATCGACGTATCGCGAAATCGAACCATTTAATTGAACAGAGCATTTTATTCCACTTAACAAAGAACTGATAATATGCCATATTTTACCAGTGAATCCACGTTGATAGAGTTAGAGCAGGAGACCGTGAATCCAAACTGTGTCAAATGCTTTACGGACATCTAAAAAAACAAGCAAACAGTGGGCTGTGATTTTCGGCCGTGAAGGCGATACTTTCCTGAATTATGAAGGACGACGTGAGGCAGCTAACACCTTTTTGAAATCCATGATGCAGTGGATGTACTTTGGTGAGATCTGTTGAAAAGGTTTCAAGACGGTTCAAAATAATTTTTTCAAAAACTTTATATGGAACAGGGAGCATTGTAATAGCACGATAATTATCGAATTGTTTTTTGGATTTATCGCCTCCTTTGAAAAGCGGTACCATAAGGCCGAGTTTGGCTCGTGTTGGGACATGGTTGAGTTCAACCATTTTGGACATTAATGTTGCAACTGTGTTCTGCTGGCGCTCTCCACCATAAATTATATGTTCATAACTTAAGGTGTCTAATCCAGGAGCCTTGCCTTTCTTGGCATTGTGCAGTACATATTGAACTTCGTCAATAGATACATTGAAACATAAATCTGCATCACGGTCGCTATATCCGTGCGACGAGCGTATGTTCTCTATTTCAGCGTTAACATAATATGAAAAGTGTTTTTCGTCAAAATCGTTAGATTTTAATGGGTAATAGAGGTTCTCATAGTAAGAAGACCATCCTTCAATTACCGCCTGTGGGTCTCTAAGCGTGGAACCGCTTACTTCAAATAAACTGTTTGATGCGGTTTGCCGTTGAACTTTCCTTTTGTTGAAAGCCCTAATAAAGCTGTTTATGTCAAGTTCGGCCATTTTGTCTAGCTTGTCATCCATTTCTTTGAGATAAAGCTCATTCGATTTGCCGAATTGTGCACGAAAGAGACATTTTGCGTCTTCATCTGATCGATACGCAATGTGTGACTCCTCCCTTGGTCTCCCGGCAGAGATCCACACTTGACGCGCTGATGTCATATTATGATGCAGTTCTTTTAAGGTATCATTCCAAAAAGGTCTGAGGTGGCGATTGAACCTCCTAGACGGTATGACTTGTTGTGTGGCATTTCTTATAACTGACACAATTTCATCATAGTAGCTATCAAGCTGATCTACGGTTTGAATGCATCTATCATGTAAGTTGAAATTTATAAATGATTGGTAGGCGTTGATCAATTCAGGAGATGCACTAAAGTGTTTCCAATGGATTCTTTTGGTTGCAAAAGGTGTTTTATTGGGGCACGAAATTGTGGCGTAACAAATTTGTGTGGGTATGATGATGTGGTCGATTATAGTTCCTGGGCCCCCATCGGCGGGAATAAACGTTTGCATAATGGCGAGGAATGGATAGTCGTCAGTTTGCACTTTCTCAGAAATCGCGACAATGTTTTATTCCTTCCCCCCGTTTTCTCCGGGTTCCCATTGAAATCACCAATCAGAACGATATGACCTAGTGAACTGAATGTGGAGAAGATATCGTTCAGTTTCTGGATGCATTCCTGGTAAATTTGACGGTATGATTTGTGGAAGGTAGATATACTTGGAAGATGTACAAAAACACGCCAGGTTCTAATTGCATTTGTATTCCACAGACTCTGTCGTCATTAAGTTCAAGAACTGTTATACGTTCGCTCAGTGTCTTTTTCCACATGAGACATATACCACCTTTGTATCTCCCCCTCTGCATCGGGAGGCGTTGTGATGAATCACAGACTGCGTTGTCCTCGTACGAAGGGCTGACAGTATCGAGAAAGTGGACATTATGTGCATGTAACCAGTGCTCAGATATTCCACATATGTCGATGTCGAATTCACTGAGCAGCTTGTTCAAATATAAGCTACTGGATAACATGCCAGTGCAATTCCAAGTAAGTAAATTTAGCATCATATGCATGTATAGTGTTGTAAAAAAGACATAAATAAGACCAACAGTGCGTGCACACTATAATCACCCGTTTGGAAGCCCAAATATATATATATATATATATATATATATATATATATATATAGCTATATATATATATATATATATATATATATATATATATACTAGCAGGTGGACCCGACTTCGTCCGGGCTGTTTCCCCTCTGCTTTTCGGCGAATTGCGCGATTTTACCTTGAATTGTCCATTTTGAAGGTCAAGGTCAGGTGCGGTCACGATTTGACCCGTCCAAAACACTGCCCGGACAAAACTACCGACAAAAGTACCCGTCGATATCGGGTTTTACCCGATTTGTTTTACCACATTTGACCTCGAATTGATCATTTTGAAGGTCAAGGTCAGGTCGGGGTCACTATTCGAACCGTCGAAAAAACTCAGTGGAGAAAAGTAACCCTACATATCAAATTTCGTCGAAATTCCATCAAAATTCGCGATTTGACCTTGAATTGACCCGATTTCAAGGTCAATGTCACGTCGCACGGGCAAAGCAATAGGCTTACGACACTCCCCACACGAAAATATCCCTAGACACTAATTTTCATCGAAATCCCGTGATACTCGGGCGTTTGACCTTGAAATGACCCGATTTCAAGGTCAATGTCACGTCGCATGGGCAAATTAATAGGCCCATGCCAGTCACTGGCCGAAAGTATCCCCACATACCAAGTTTCATTGAAATCGGCTCGGCCGTTTTCGAGTCCATCGCGAACACACACACACACAGACAGATCTTCCAAAATATACAATAGATATATCGCTCTCACGCTCGTTACTCCGTCACACTTATCATCGATGCATCGTTGTATTTTAATGTCATTATCATCAAATTTCTGAGAGTTTTCAGTCACGATTCCATTCACGTCATTGAGAGTGGCCTTTATTTCCTCGATTTCTGAAGTGATCACTCGCAGAACAGTTTGGTCGGATTCTCGCATATCCAGGTTCGTCTCATTGTTAGTCACACGGTCATCGAGTTTGGTTATCGACTCATGAAGCGCTAGAAGTCTCTCCAATATCTTATTATTGGATTCCTGATTCTGTTTAAGAAGACACAAGACTTCGTTCTTAAAGGCACACGAATCATCTGACACACAGAGTGGGGGAGAGGTTTCCGGACATATGCTGGCTCTATCATTTTGAGAAATGAAGCTTGGCTGCAATAATGTTTGTGTCATATTGCGACTTGAGCTGATCAGGTCAGTTAACACAGTGTATCCGTCGACAAGGAACATCATCATAGTGTAAATATCCTCTGCTAGTTTATCTGCTAAGGTAAGACGCCCTTTAGTACTGGTGTCACGACGCATTTTAAGTGTGCTCTGAGGACCATATTTGTAAGAGTTTTCTGCTTTTACTTCAACGAATATGACATCTCTCATTTGGAGGAGGATGGAGTCTGTAAATAGTTTGTTTTCAATACGGATATGTGTAGTCAAATAATCATATAATGATATCGAACATATATTATCACATTCATTGGTTTTATTTATCAATGTCAGGTAAACTTCGTATACAGGCAGTTTTACCAAACATAGAATTTTTATTAGGCACCTAAAGTAAAATATCAAAACAACACCTAAGTCAGTGGTACGATAAAGAAGTTCAGCTGTATGTTTTTATTACAACATAGCTGTAATTTCTAGTATTAAAAGTGTGCTCAATAAAGTTTGTTTTGTCATTTATGCTCCTTTGGAATTTGGATGTTATTTAATTCTGTTTAGGTATTTGCGATGGCTGCACTGCTAAATTTGGACTCACAACCAAAGACAAATTACAATAAGAGAAATACAATAAATAAAGTTGATGTGCAATAAAACAGATAGTTATGTCTGGCCTCTTGTAAAGTGTTGTGTCACTAATAAGATCTTTAATTCGCATACGATATACACGTTAAAGCGTTTACAAGTGTCCGGCATCGAAAAACAGACCAAAGGTTTTGGTAGTATACAGGCTAGCACTGCACCTTGCATGTACTGTAAGTGATTATAATGTACTACGACTTATATTCCACCACTGTGACCTTGAAATTAGGAAAAATGCCTGATAGCAAATTTAATGCTGAGGCATGTTAGATTGCAAATATTGCCACGGCATTTTCCACGGCATTGCATATATTGCCATGTCTAATATCGAGGACTGAGTGTGTTAATTACAATTTACATGTAAATATACACGTATCATTCAGTTGCTTTCAGTTGTTCATGCTAGGAGGTGCATGATTGCCAGTTAAGTTTGTAACAACATGTTTATACATGCACATGGGAATCATCAGTGGTTTTCAAAACTATCATACTATGTCAAATGTGTCATGAAACTATAAATGTTATCTTTGTGGTGAATGGCCTTAGGTCAAAACAAAAAACTTCTCTGTTTCCGATAATATTTGGAAAATATTCCAGACAGGCAGGGATTTTTTTTTTTAAACTTTAAGCCACAAGTACCATAATAGAGTAGTCATGGTGCCATGAAACAACTACTATAATAATTAATATACACAACTACTTTAATAATTAATATACGCAACAACTACTATAATAATTAATAATTTCACATAAATCTCCTATCACCAAATAATTATCGTCTTGGCTCCATGAGAGGAGGCTTCATTTGTATCATAATGTTGTGTTGGGTATACATAATATACATACATACATATACAAATATACGGAAGTAAGTCGCAGTGACTTGTATAGTTATGTTACTGTTGTCATCAAAATCGTATCTTATGTTCCACAGGTGAGCATTTAAGCGATCTTTGAATTTGTCGGGGTGATGTGAGTCTATACAACAAATCTGGTCAGATTATTCCAACTGTTCAAAATTCGCTGCGAAAAGAAGTTCAACCGAACGTCCTTCCTGCATTGGTCTATTTGGAATTTATAACCGTGGATTCTAGTTAGGGTTCGCGCTGCCACTTGCCACATTTGCCAATGGCAAAAATAATTCACATTTGGCAAAACTATTTTCATTTGGCAACAGTTTTGGCAAGTCACTTTTAATTCCTGAATAAAGTTGAAAAATATCGGTCAATCAATACCCTTCTTTCTAGGAAACTATTACAAGAGAATTACATTGGTGGTGTTTTATAAACGTTAACACATCCATTAAGATGCAGGTAATCAATTCAATTCAATTCAATTTTAATAGTAACTCTGGTCATCATGAAAGACATTACAGAGACAATACATATGACACAATTACGTATCATCAATACATGTACATGTATACATACACATAAAATCATTATGATAAATATTATAATACATCGATGTCGCGTTTAATGGGTGTATACTTGTTTACTCATCATAATCAGATAATATATTTACCAATATATGGTATATGGTGTGTATCAACGAATTTATATTTACTAATATACATGTGTGTACACGAGCACCTACAAAAGTGAACGCGCACACATGCGCGTAAGCCTCAGGAGTTTCTGAAAATTTCCAAAATCTTTTTAATAAATATCGAAAGGTTTTTTGTTTTGCGCTCGCTATTTTGATTGAATAATTGGTTCAACTTCAAAGTGTTTGGTCTATTGAAGTAGTATGGTTTGATGTATCTTATTCTCAGTCCCTTTAATTTTTCACACTTCAAAATAACGTGGAATTCATCTCCTAACTCTGCGTTACATAATGAGCACTTTCTTTCCGAATAGTCTCGATTTGTCCATGATCCTTCTTCGATTGGTAATTTATGATTTCTTGTCCGGAATCTCATGAGAGCGTGTATCATAGATGTATCGCTGGATGACAAATATTGTTCGCGGACAAAGTTATCTTTCACGACTCGATAAAAGGTAAATTTGTTTGATACAGCTATTGCGGTTCTCCATTGTTGTGAGTATATATCAGTTAGTCTCATTCTGACAGAGTCGCGAAATTGATTGAGGTTATCGACCAGCTGATAGGTCCAGCTGTTACCCATGCCGATTGCGTTAAGGGTGTTATGCTGCCCAGCAATCCATGGGAACTTCTTATTATCATAATAAGACATCAGCATAATATAATACAATGCGAGTGGCGTTCTATTTGTCGTCATTGTGTTGAGCTTGCCCCAATAAGACAAGTAACATGTTTTTATTCTTACTGATATGGGACACATGCCGAGTTCTCCATATATGAATGCACTAGGTGTAGATTTTTTAAGCTTTAAGGTGTATTTCAAAAACCAAATTTCGAGTTTTTCAAAACATGTCGTGTTTTCGTGTCCCCATACCTCGGCTCCATATGTCATGATTGGGATAATCGATTTTTCATAGATATCAAGGGTTGTGGCTATAGTTAGTTTATTCACGCGTACTTTATTAAGGAGGGCGTACATTGCCACTTTAGCACTTTTAGTCCTTGTGTTTTTTTCTAGTGTGAATAGTCCATTTCTATGGAATGTCGTACCTAGGTATTTGTAACTATTTACTATCTCCAGTTCATGTCCAATTATTGAAAATTTACCGCTATTCAGACTTTTGTTTTTTCGTCCAAATATAAGTATCTTGGTTTTCGATGTATTGACATTTAATTTCCACGTGTTGCAATATATAGAAAATTTATCAAGCATGTTCTGTAAGCTGTCACGTGAGTTAGCGAGGAGTACAGTGTCATCTGCATAAATTAGGAGAAATAGTTTTAAGTAAAGTCCGGTATCAAATTCTTCTGGAACTTTAATGTCGATTCCATTGGATCCATGCTCACGAAGATGATTTTCAAGATCGTTTAGGTATATTGCAAATAGTATCGGCGAAAGACTGTCTCCTTGTTTTAGGCCAATTTTGCTTGGAAAAAAGTCTGAATCTTCGTTTCCAATGCGTACGCAAAGTTTTATGTCATTATACATAGATCGTATTACATCTAAGAGTTTACCTTAAAATGTTCTCGCTAAAATAAGCACGTAATCGACCTATAATGTGCAAATAGGTTCGCATTGAATTATTTTATTCTGAAATAAGCAGATAATGGACTCTTATGTATATTATGTATACCCAACACAACATTATGATACAAATGAAGCCTCCTCTCATGGAGCCAAGACGATAATTATTTGGTGATAGGAGATTTATGTGAAATTATTAATTATTATAGTAGTTGTTGCGTATATTAATTATTAAAGTAGTTGTGTATATTAATTATTATAGTAGTTGTTTCATGGCACCATGACTACTCTATTATGGTACTTGTGGCTTAAAGTTTAAAAAAAAAAATCCCTGCCTGTCTGGAATATTTTCCAAATATTATCGGAAACAGAGAAGTTTTTTGTTTTGACCTAAGGCCATTCACCACAAAGATAACATTTATAGTTTCATGACACATTTGACATAGTATGATAGTTTTGAAAACCACTGATGATTCCCATGTGCATGTATAAACATGTTGTTACAAACTTAACTGGCAATCATGCACCTCCTAGCATGAACAACTGAAAGCAACTGAATGATACGTGTATATTTACATGTAAATTGTAATTAACACACTCAGTCCTCGATATTAGACATGGCAATATATGCAATGCCGTGGAAAATGCCGTGGCAATATTTGCAATCTAACATGCCTCAGCATTAAATTTGCTATCAGGCATTTTTCCTAATTTCAAGGTCACAGTGGTGGAATATAAGTCGTAGTACATTATAATCACTTACAGTACATGCAAGGTGCAGTGCTAGCCTGTATACTACCAAAACCTTTGGTCTGTTTTTCGATGCCGGACACTTGTAAACGCTTTAACGTGTATATCGTATGCGAATTAAAGATCTTATTAGTGACACAACACTTTACAAGAGGCCAGACATAACTATCTGTTTTATTGCACATCAACTTTATTTATTGTATTTCTCTTATTGTAATTTGTCTTTGGTTGTGAGTCCAAATTTAGCAGTGCAGCCATCGCAAATACCTAAACAGAATTAAATAACATCCAAATTCCAAAGGAGCATAAATGACAAAACAAACTTTATTGAGCACACTTTTAATACTAGAAATTACAGCTATGTTGTAATAAAAACATACAGCTGAACTTCTTTATCGTACCACTGACTTAGGTGTTGTTTTGATATTTTACTTTAGGTGCCTAATAAAAATTCTATGTTTGGTAAAACTGCCTGTATACGAAGTTTACCTGACATTGATAAATAAAACCAATGAATGTGATAATATATGTTCGATATCATTATATGATTATTTGACTACACATATCCGTATTGAAAACAAACTATTTACAGACTCCATCCTCCTCCAAATGAGAGATGTCATATTCGTTGAAGTAAAAGCAGAAAACTCTTACAAATATGGTCCTCAGAGCACACTTAAAATGCGTCGTGACACCAGTACTAAAGGGCGTCTTACCTTAGCAGATAAACTAGCAGAGGATATTTACACTATGATGATGTTCCTTGTCGACGGATACACTGTGTTAACTGACCTGATCAGCTCAAGTCGCAATATGACACAAACATTATTGCAGCCAAGCTTCATTTCTCAAAATGATAGAGCCAGCATATGTCCGGAAACCTCTCCCCCACTCTGTGTGTCAGATGATTCGTGTGCCTTTAAGAACGAAGTCTTGTGTCTTCTTAAACAGAATCAGGAATCCAATAATAAGATATTGGAGAGACTTCTAGCGCTTCATGAGTCGATAACCAAACTCGATGACCGTGTGACTAACAATGAGACGAACCTGGATATGCGAGAATCCGACCAAACTGTTCTGCGAGTGATCACTTCAGAAATCGAGGAAATAAAGGCCACTCTCAATGACGTGAATGGAATCGTGACTGAAAACTCTCAGAAATTTGATGATAATGACATTAAAATACAACGATGCATCGATGATAAGTGTGACGGAGTAACGAGCGTGAGAGCGATATATCTATTGTATATTTTGGAAGATCTGTCTGTGTGTGTGTGTGTTCGCGATGGACTCGAAAACGGCCGAGCCGATTTCAATGAAACTTGGTATGTGGGGATACTTTCGGCCAGTGACTGGCATGGGCCTATTAATTTGCCCATGCGACGTGACATTGACCTTGAAATCGGGTCATTTCAAGGTCAAACGCCCGAGTATCACGGGATTTCGATGAAAATTAGTGTCTAGGGATATTTTCGTGTGGGGAGTGTCGTAAGCCTATTGCTTTGCCCGTGCGACGTGACATTGACCTTGAAATCGGGTCAATTCAAGGTCAAATCGCGAATTTTGATGGAATTTCGACGAAATTTGATATGTAGGGTTACTTTTCTCCACTGAGTTTTTTCGACGGTTCGAATAGTGACCCCGACCTGACCTTGACCTTCAAAATGATCAATTCGAGGTCAAATGTGGTAAAACAAATCGGGTAAAACCCGATATCGACGGGTACTTTTGTCGGTAGTTTTGTCCGGGCAGTGTTTTGGACGGGTCAAATCGTGACCGCACCTGACCTTGACCTTCAAAATGGACAATTCAAGGTAAAATCGCGCAATTCGCCGAAAAGCAGAGGGGAAACAGCCCGGACGAAGTCGGGTCCACCTGCTAGTATATATATATATATATATATATATATATATATATAGCTATATATATATATATATATATATATATATATATATATATATTTGGGCTTCCAAACGGGTGATTATAGTGTGCACGCACTGTTGGTCTTATTTATGTCTTTTTTACAACACTATACATGCATATGATGCTAAATTTACTTACTTGGAATTGCACTGGCATGTTATCCAGTAGCTTATATTTGAACAAGCTGCTCAGTGAATTCGACATCGACATATGTGGAATATCTGAGCACTGGTTACATGCACATAATGTCCACTTTCTCGATACTGTCAGCCCTTCGTACGAGGACAACGCAGTCTGTGATTCATCACAACGCCTCCCGATGCAGAGGGGGAGATACAAAGGTGGTATATGTCTCATGTGGAAAAAGACACTGAGCGAACGTATAACAGTTCTTGAACTTAATGACGACAGAGTCTGTGGAATACAAATGCAATTAGAACCTGGCGTGTTTTTGTACATCTTCCAAGTATATCTACCTTCCACAAATCATACCGTCAAATTTACCAGGAATGCATCCAGAAACTGAACGATATCTTCTCCACATTCAGTTCACTAGGTCATATCGTTCTGATTGGTGATTTCAATGGGAACCCGGAGAAAACGGGGGGAAGGAATAAAACATTGTCGCGATTTCTGAGAAAGTGCAAACTGACGACTATCCATTCCTCGCCATTATGCAAACGTTTATTCCCGCCGATGGGGGCCCAGGAACTATAATCGACCACATCATCATACCCACACAAATTTGTTACGCCACAATTTCGTGCCCCAATAAAACACCTTTTGCAACCAAAAGAATCCATTGGAAACACTTTAGTGCATCTCCTGAATTGATCAACGCCTACCAATCATTTATAAATTTCAACTTACATGATAGATGCATTCAAACCGTAGATCAGCTTGATAGCTACTATGATGAAATTGTGTCAGTTATAAGAAATGCCACACAACAAGTCATACCGTCTAGGAGGTTCAATCGCCACCTCAGACCTTTTTGGAATGATACCTTAAAAGAACTGCATCATAATATGACATCAGCGCGTCAAGTGTGGATCTCTGCCGGGAGACCAAGGGAGGAGTCACACATTGCGTATCGATCAGATGAAGACGCAAAATGTCTCTTTCGTGCACAATTCGGCAAATCGAATGAGCTTTATCTCAAAGAAATGGATGACAAGCTAGACAAAATGGCCGAACTTGACATAAACAGCTTTATTAGGGCTTTCAACAAAAGGAAAGTTCAACGGCAAACCGCATCAAACAGTTTATTTGAAGTAAGCGGTTCCACGCTTAGAGACCCACAGGCGGTAATTGAAGGATGGTCTTCTTACTATGAGAACCTCTATTACCCATTAAAATCTAACGATTTTGACGAAAAACACTTTTCATATTATGTTAACGCTGAAATAGAGAACATACGCTCGTCGCACGGATATAGCGACCGTGATGCAGATTTATGTTTCAATGTATCTATTGACGAAGTTCAATATGTACTGCACAATGCCAAGAAAGGCAAGGCTCCTGGATTAGACACCTTAAGTTATGAACATATAATTTATGGTGGAGAGCGCCAGCAGAACACAGTTGCAACATTAATGTCCAAAATGGTTGAACTCAACCATGTCCCAACACGAGCCAAACTCGGCCTTATGGTACCGCTTTTCAAAGGAGGCGATAAATCCAAAAAACAATTCGATAATTATCGTGCTATTACAATGCTCCCTGTTCCATATAAAGTTTTTGAAAAAATTATTTTGAACCGTCTTGAAACCTTTTCAACAGATCTCACCAAAGTACATCCACTGCATCATGGATTTCAAAAAGGTGTTAGCTGCCTCACGTCGTCCTTCATAATTCAGGAAAGTATCGCCTTCACGGCCGAAAATCACAGCCCACTGTTTGCTTGTTTTTTTAGATGTCCGTAAAGCATTTGACACAGTTTGGATTCACGGTCTCCTGCTCTAACTCTATCAACGTGGATTCACTGGTAAAATATGGCATATTATCAGTTCTTTGTTAAGTGGAATAAAATGCTCTGTTCAATTAAATGGTTCGATTTCGCGATACGTCGATATACAACAGGGAATGCGTCAACGAAATATACTCTCCCCCTTATTTTACATGATCTTCATCGATGCGCTAATTTTCCAACTTGAAAACAGTCACCATGGTTTGCGAGTGGGTTCTGCGTGTTGTGCATTCCAACCCAAGCCGATGATATCACTCTCTTGTCTCTAACCTCTTCTGGCCTCCAAACTTTGTGTAACCTATTCAGTTCATACAGTCAGAAATGGAGATTCAAATACAACCAGGATAAATGCAAAGTAGTCATCTTTAATGAACCATCTTCATAACAAAAATCCCGAGAAACAGTTGTATTGATAATAAATGATGAACACGTGTCGGAATCAGATCAGGTCACACCCTTGGAATCCCATTACAAAACATTAACATGGGCAACCATCTAACTGATCACATATGCCACAAAATACGCTTGACGTATCTCATGTTAAGTAACGCTGGTATGTATGCCGGTGGCATAACGCCCCTCAGTTCAAATACTTTGTACAACGCTATAGTTTTACCCAAAGGCCTATATGGGTCTGAATTCCTTTGCGCCATATCTTTGACAAATGAAAACTCATTGGAAAAAGTTCACAGGTTTTGCTTAAAAAAAATTCAAGGACTCCCTTATAGGGCGAGCTCAGATGTGGTACAAGGCTTGCTAGGACTATCCCCTCTATCAGCAGTTTTTGACAAGAGAAAACTTAGTCTGCTTGGTGTCTTTGCAGGACGGCACATGAAAAGCCATCGAAAACGATTTTCATGTTCCGTCTTAAGAGTCACATTCAACAACCTAATTGTAATGCATCGTTTATTTCAGAACTCATGAGAATTCTTGACAACTATAACCTCACACCTTATCTAACATCATTTCTAGAAGAAGGACACTTCCCATCCAAAGAGACATGGAAATCCCTCATAGTAACATAAATCAAACAACCAAACGAGCAGTCATGGCAGACAAGATTACGAAATGAACATTCCCTAGTTCCATTCGCAAATAATCATAGTTCACTGTCAATTTCACCCCTTTGGCTAGCATGTAGAAGCTATCCTCAACATAAGCTTGAATTTCTTGAAATAGCCAAAATCCTGGCCCGGGCCTTGTCCCCAGTACACGGGAAGTGTCAGATATGTCATAAACTTTTTGAAAACGAAATCGAGCATGCAATTCTCTTATGTCCCGCCTTAGCCGAAACAAGAATCGAAATATGGTTCAACGTCATAGAGGATTTCGGTATACCATGTTTCTTATATATTGACAACTTGAACCCCATAGATCAATTGATGATATTTCTTGCATGTATCCCGCCACCCATTCGCGACCTCGTAAATGATATTAAGCATTTCGCCTTGTTTTTTGCTCGCAATTCATTCAAGCTGTGGAACATATATACGGATCTGATGCGGCTAGAATCTGTGGACTAAATGGTTCACATATAAACAGCTCACAAACCGCTCTGATCGAAGACAGAAAACAAGATATACATGAATAATTTGTATTTAGTCGGAGTGGCATCTAACTAAACGTAATAATAACTCAATAACTCTATAACGCAAATAAAGCTATATCGCAGACAACTCCGTCTTTCTCCATCAGACAGATACTCGTTTAATTATCATCTACACGTTTCAAAATTTGAGGATTATTTGCCATTGTGGAGTCGTGGATTTCTTTATTGATGTAGGTCTAAGTACCAGCGAGGTAAGTATCATACCATTCGGGTTTCACTAAATGCATGACACCTACCCCATGCACATTCATAATTATACCTCAACAAACCAAGAAACATTTCTGATAGATACATATGCCCATGTAACCATAATATCTTAATTATTAGACCGTTGTCAATTTATCTCTAAGCTGTATATTCGCATAATTAGTGTTTGAGTGACTCTTATTTTCACATTTTTGGCAACTTTTGCCCAAGTTAATCCCTTTTATATATGTAGGAACTTTTCGTACTGCACCAAGCGCGGCACTGTCTACAATTTGGTCGAGGAAGCCATATAGATTCAGAAGACGCGGGTCGGGTAATGATTATTGCAGGATATGCCTCCCACAACACGGATTACTTCCTGCAGATATAGTACCCAGTATATGCAATTTATGTAAAACAAACTATGATGGTGTGACCAACTAACATAGTTATAAAATAATGTTACAAGATTATCTTTTTATTCAATATAAAAACAACCATAAATCTTAAATCCTCTTTCCTGTAGCCACGTGTATGAGCACTGAGGCCTGACTTCGACCCAAACTGCTTGCCACAGGTGCTACATAACACAACTGACTTGTTTTCAGGCATTTCATCTGAAAAATAAAATCACAAATCCTACGTTAGAATATTTTTGTGACATTATTTCGTGTTATTTTATGGTCAAGCATTTATTACGGTCATTACACTCATTACAAAATGGTGATCAACGACCATTACTAGCGCTGAATTGGTCAGTCTCACCGGTTTTTGTGATAAAGGTACAAGTTCTAAAAATTGTGCCAATGCATTCTCTTATATATGCGAGTCGACCATAGGTCGCCTCGCATATATAAGAGAATGCATTGGCCTAACAATTTTTCATCATTTGTTATTATTTATTACAATTTTTTACAATTTTAATAATTTTTTCTTATATTCTTTAACAGACTTATTTTGTAGGTTTAGTGCCAGGGAATCTTACGTTTTTCATGGACATCGAAATTTTACAGACCGTAAATTAGGGCCGATGAGATCGGCCCTGACACTGAAAGGGTTAATGACAAACGCCCGACTTTTATTTCCTAAACTAGTATGATAATTCATTCTTAACGTACCCTGGTGAGGACCCTATCGTAACACAACACCAGTCAAACTCAGTCACCCGTACCTCAGACAATACCAATGAATACCGGGCGTGAGAGAGCCGGTTGTCACGTGACCACCACCAATCAATGACGAGTGGGTATTATAATAATCACCCGTACCTCAGACAATACCAAGGAATACCGGGCGTGAGAGAGCGGGTTGTCACGAGACCAACCATCAATCACCCATACCTCGGACAATACCAAGGAATACCGGGCGTGAGAGAGCGGGTTGTCACGTGACCAACCATCAATGACGAGTGGGTATTATTATAATCACCCGTACCTCAGACAATACCAAAGAATACCGGGCGTGAGAGAGCGGGTTGTCACGTGACCACCACCAATCAATGACGAGTGGGTATTATTATAATCACCCGTACCTCAGACAATACCAAGGAATACCGGGCTTGAGAGAGCGGGTTGTCACGTGACCACCACCAATCAATGACGAGTGGGTATTATTATAATCACCCGTACCTCAGACAATACCAAGGAATACCGGGCGTGAGAGAGCGGGTTGTCACGTGACCACCACCAATCAATGACGAGTGGGTATTATAATAATCACCCATACCTCGGACAATACCAAGGAATACCGGGCGCGAGAGAGCCGGTTGTCACGAGACCAACCATCAATCACCCATACCTCGGACAATACCAAGGAATACCGGGCGCGAGAGAGCGGGTTGTCACGAGACCAACCACCAATCACCCATACCTCGGACAATACCAAGGAATACCGGGCGTGAGAGAGCGGGTTGTCACGAGACCACCACCAATCAATGACGAGTTGGTATTATTTTCTCAGATTTCTTCGCTACCCTCCCGCATGAATTAGTTTTAGTAAATCCCATAAATAAATTTTCGCTGGTTGAGCGCGTATCGTTTGTGTATTCACTGGACGCTATTTGAATCTTTTTTTTCGAACTTCGGTGCATTGCAGTCATCCAGTGGTGCACGTTTCATATGAGATATTTAAACACGAAAACTCAACATCCCGATCCGTTAACCATTCGCGGGATTTAACCTTCGCCTGAAGGAAAACTAAAGAATAACTAGAAATAATGTTTACGCTGTTGTTTTAATTTCGACGGTGATAAATTCCAGGAAGTTCGTGAGATTCAGCGAAAGTCACGTGATCCTTCTGGTTTCGGATTAGTTCAACCTTCTGATCATTAGCGGATTCATTTAACGGAGTTTAATTAGAAACTCGTCCACCAGACAAGCAACAGGTCCATTTCGGAGTACAAAATGTGAGTAAATATTATAGATAATGTCTTTTATTATACCTTAGTCGTAATATAAATCTCGACCCGCTTGAGCTCGTTATATAAACCCTGTGCCAATGCATACTCTCATATATGCGAGTCGACCATAGGTCGCCTCGCATATATAAGAGTTTGCATTGGCCTAACAAATTTAAGAATAAATGATAAAAATTATGAAATTGTTAAAGAATATAAGAAAAAATTATAAAAAAATGATAAAAATTGTTGAAGAATGTAAAAAAAAATGATAACAAATGTAAGGAAAAATTATAAAATGAACAATTATAAAAAATAATATAAAAATTGTTCGGCCAATGCATTCTCTTATAAATGCTAGGCGAGCTATGGTCGACTCGCATATATAAGAGAATGCATTGGCACATGGTATATATAACACTCCCTTATGGAGCCTCACACATACCGAAGGAGACGACAGTCATCAGTGCATTACTCTCTCTGTCTGGGGCTCCATAAAGGGTTATTATAAATCGTCGTAAGTATCTATTAGAAGCTACAGTGAAATCGTGTTTGATTTTATTTCATTGTAGCTTTTTGTTACCGTCGCTTGCTGAATGACGTCTAGATCATGCCATGAAGTTCTACTCTGGCTAACGCCCGTAGAGATCATACTCCACCAGTACAAAACCAGTACAAAACATTTTTTGAAGTTTTAACAGGGAACCTTATAAATTCGAATAAATAATACGGGGAATATATTTATTAATGATTATCTGTTCCTTAATAGTGCACTTCGCTACAGTTGAAGGTCCCAACTAAAAAATGCATGCTTTTCTGTGACTTTTGAGAGCCAAATTCGCAATAAATATTCAATTAAGTACCCAGGAAAAAAGCCATAATTGTCAGAAATGCAAAGCAAAATCACTCACAAAGTCACTTAAATCGAAAATTGAAGTACATTATTAAGAAACGAATAATGACAACGAAATATATTCCCCGTGTTATTTTTCGATTTTATAAAGCCCAAGACCGTAATTAGTCCAGTGCATTTATGAGAAAATAGGGCTGAACCTCAAAATAATTGCAACACGAAAGATTTTGTTTTATTTTGGTTGGGAGCATCATAGAGTATACTCAGCTAAAAATCAACAAAAATCTGACATGCGAAATGGCCTTTTTGAGGCAAAAAGTGGCGAAAATGATGAAATATTGGTGAAAAATGGAGATTAACATTTTTTGTTAATAACTCTTGATGTAAACATACAATTGTTATATTTTCACAATGATAAACTGTGGTACAGTTGTATCCAAGATTTAGTATCATTTTATTCTATAAATATCGATAAAATTTTCTAAATTTGGGTCAAAAAGTTGAATAATTTGCCAAAATTCAGTGAAAACTGGAAGTCTACAATAACTCTTGATGCAATTGTAAATTTGTCATAACTGGGCTTGGAACTATTGTTATATAGTTATATCCACAATTGTGGGTTTTTTTCCATGTTGTTACTACAAGCAAATAATCAAAATATTTTAGGGTGAAAAGATGTAAAAATGGCAAGAAATCAGAGAAAAATGGAATTTCACATTACATGTTTATGCATTAGAAAATTGCCATAGTTGGACTTGGACTGTTGATCAGTTATATATGGGATTTTCCATCAATTTTGGGCCAGCTTGTGGTATCAATGACACTAAATTGTCCATATCTTGTGGCAAAATAGTGAGAAAAAAAGAAAAAATATAGAAATTCATTAAAAAAATATAGAATTTTGAAAAAATAATAAGTCTGGATAGATCGTTCTGATTTTCTGATAAGGCATATGCACCTATTTCTTTTGCAGTCCGTTTTACATTTACAACGAATGATGTTCAGTAGTTCTTTTGGAGCTGGTGGTTCCTCACATTTGATAGGATTAAGCCGCCCGTCCTTAACCTGCCATCCCAATCAGTTGGTTCCAAATTAAGCCCTTCCAAAACTGCACCTGGTGATAGTGTATGTAAATTAAATCCTTTTCTACCTAAAAGTCTGACACAGCATGTTACATCACCTCTGGTCGGCGCTTTGGCAACAGTGATAAGCCTCTGAAACAAGAGTTGTGGGTCGATGTGTACAACGTTGTTGTCGATCTTAAGAGACAGAGCACTCATTATTATTGCTTGGGATGTTCGCTTGAATACATAACTCATAACATCTTTCCCTCCCATGTTCATAAGGATCTTCCTGCCTATTAGTCCAGTGCATTTATGAGAATAAAGTGCCAAACCTCAAACTAATTGCAACACAATGTTTCTTAGCAGGAATAAGTCTATTAACCAATTATAAGCAACATACTAAAAATCAAAAAGGATCAAGAAAGGCGATATTGATAAATTTTGTGAAATAAATTTAGTAAAATTTTATAGCTTTTCAAGGATGTTTATAAAAAACTTCTTTTCACATGTGCTTCCATTTATATATCCATTTTATTGAGTACACAATCCTGATTACAGAACAGAAAACATTTTCCAGATACGTTGAGTTATGTGCCTCCAAAATTGGGAGTTTGTCTAATTTCGGAGCCTCAATTTCTGAAGAATTAGCTAAAATCCATATTTTAGGGTCTAGTATTTTAAAAACTAGAGAACAATGAAGGGATATCTTACTGTTGTATTAGTTGCCTCACTATATTGTGCACAAAAAATGATTTCTTTATGCATCTATGATCGAGAAGACAAAAATATTCTTAAACAAAATGTGTGTTCCATTGTATGGACTTAGCCAAATTTGCCTTGTGACACAGAACTGGTGTGATGAAATACTATATTTGAGGTCATACAACTCAATAAATTGATATCCATATGCCCTGTATTTCTCATAACCTCTTACGTATACTAGGTTAAATACACTGTGCTGGAATTGCTAAACACATATATGCCATAATCAACTTATGGCCTTATAAATCCTTTGTATTGACTCTTTTCCAAAAATGCCATTTTGGACTGTTTTGTGGTGTTTTTGTCCATTTTAAAGTTTTTTTGTGTGCACAAATAGTAAACAACAATGAATACAATTAGTGTTTAATGTGTAAAATCATTTGAACGTTCCTCCTAAAACACATAGTGTTGGGAAAAATATGATTACATTGGTTATGCCAATCAACAGTCACTGGATTTATCATATTTTTCAAGAAACTGACTCCAAATTTGAATGTTGATAATGGGATAGGTGAAATCACAAAGGCTATGATCTTGTCACCATATTCTAGTCATTGGAGACAAAGGGTTGTTTTATTCCAGTTTGTGCAGATTATTCTTGCATGGTAAACAGTTTAGTACTTTAATAATTATTAGATATTTATTTAGAGCTTTTATCAGCATGTTATATAGAACCAGCCCGAAATAATGATTCGCCATTTCGCCATTGAGTTACAACAAAAAGGATCATAGCTCTAAATATGAACATCAAAACAGGAAGCAGTTTACTCTGTATGAAAGAATAAGGTTTGTAGGAGCTGGTGATTTTAAAGTTTTATGCATCAAGGTCCATATTTTCTAGATTTTGTCAATATGGTTTCCCCTACCCCTATTTCAGATATTCAAATTTGGCATCAGTTTCCCGAAAAATTAGTGAAATTCAGTGACATTCATTGACATATCCAATATAAGGCATTTATTTCAACACTAAAGTTTCAGGAGGAAAGTTCAAATGATTTTGCACATTAAAAATACATTGTTTTTACAATTTATACACAAAAACCTTTAAAAATGAACAAAAAACGCCCCAAAAAGGCATTTTTAGATGAGTCAATTCTAAAGATTAATAGGGCCATAATTTGATTTTCTACACCATGATTTGGGAAATTCCTTTACAATGTGTTTAACGATGTTTACTTAAGTGATTATGAGAAAGACAGGGAATATGGATATATAATTATTGATTGTATGACATCAAATATGCTATTTCATCACGCCGGTTCTGGACCACATGCAAATTTGGCTGTCCATACAATGGTGGAACACACATTTTGTTTAAGAATATTTTTCTCCTCTCAATCATAGATGCATAAAGAAATCATATTTTGTGCACAACCTAGAGAGGAAATGACTAAAACAACAGGAATCCCTTCATTTTCTTTATTTTTTAAAATACAAGACCATAAAAAATGGATTTTAACTAATTTTGAGAAATTGAGCCTCCGAAATTAGACAAACTCCAAATTTTGGAGGCACATAACTCAAAAAATACTCAACGTATCTAGGAAAGGTTTTCTGTTCTGAAATCAGGGTTGTGCACTCTACAAAATGGATATATAAATGGAAGGACATGTGAAAGGAAGTTTTTTATAAACATCCTTAAAAAGCTATAAAATGAGTATTTTTACCAAATTTTGACAAATTTATTTCTCAAAATTAATCAATTTCGCATTTCTTGATTCTTGTTGATTTTTAGTATATTATTTGTGGTGGGTTAAAGTACTTATTCCCACTGAGAAACTTTGTGTTGCAATTATTTTGAGGTGAAACCATAAATGCACTGGACTAAATGTCAAAGGAATGTATATAGCCAATAACATAACAATCGTGAGTGTATTCCTATACATACCTTTATAAGATCGCACAGGGACATAAAACGCAGATTATATCTGGGGGTGCATGTTGGGTTATATCATCGTTCTTTATTATCTGAGTCGATACTACAAGCGGTCACCGTCCCATACATGGAGAAAACATTAGTACATAAAACTTGATCATGTATGAAGACAAACACTGCCATGTCGTATATTCTCACGCGATCGGTAGATCAAATCCAAAACATTATTACCTCTCTAATATACGTGTAGATATTACACAAATAATCGTCAACTGAAATATGCACCAGATTCGCGCTCGATGGGTTCAACCGCGGAGGTTGAACAATAAACTACTTTTCACCTCGGTCCTGTGTCCCTCAAGTTAATAATCGAACCCGCCTTTTAATAAGGCCCATGGTACACAGAAAATGGCATCGCCTGTGTGCATACCAGTGGTTTAGGACTTACCTTCATTCGAGCGGATTTCCTAGCAACCCTTGAATTATTTTACAACACACGAGTTAGCGGTAAAACATAAAGACAATCTGTATGAAGGGGATTTACAAAATGTATACAAAACGGAATGAGCTTGCGAACTGAACCCCTCTTTAGATATTATCATATTTTAACCAAATATTGGCAAATAACTGTGTTTATTATTAGTAAGTTCCACCCAAACCTCTAACTAAAAATGTTAGGCAACTCATGAATACTTTAACCAACACTTTATTTATTTATGTATAACCCTAACCTCTAATTAAAAATGTTAGGCAACTCATGAATACATTAATCTACACTTTGTTTGTTTATGTATACTTGATTGAAGACATGTATTGCTGTAAATGTCCCTTTGTTATGTCCTTTATATGTGTTGGTGATACTCTTATAATTTGATTCTATACCAAATCAACAATTTGAATTTATTATGTATGCCGAACATATTGGTAATGTTTAAGCTTTTTTCAAGGATCAAGATCACTTAATTGATCAAATATAAAGTTTATATCATTACCCTCTCAGGACAGTTTAAAGACACACAATCCGAATTAACGCTCCCAAATTAAAGATACACAATCCGAATTAACCCTCCCAAATTACTATTTCGTTGGCTCCGGGGGTAAAAACACAATTGATTCGAGTCGAGGAACTCATCCGTCAAAGCTCAGAGTTATCATATATCTATTTTCGAAATTTGTTATTTCTAGAGATGTGTAGTTATTAGTGGCCTGGTAAAACTTCGTCAAACCGACGGCTCGGACCAAATTGCGGATAAAGATTGATAACTCTAAAATCAAGTGGTTTTGGCGTTACATTTATTGACAATCCGCCCACATTCCGTTGAACGATATGTTAATAAATTGTTTTAGTCAATTGTATACTATAGTTGGCTGCGGTTAGCATTATTTTTGGGCAATTATTCGATTCAGATAACTGACGGGGTATTTAAAAAAGGTGGTTGTTGTTGGAATCTGATGACATGGGGACCCGGTATGTTCAATTTTTTACAGTTGAATAACAGTTTCTGATGAGGCGACGGACTGTGTGTTCGTGATAGGAATGCCCAAACCGCACGACACAGGCAGATGACACGACGTGTTGAGAGAATGGTCTGGAAGAATACGAAAGTGCTAAGTCACTTAACATCTTAGAAACAATGATATGTGACCCGCCATATCAAATCCAGTCGGAAGTCGGGTTTTTTTTTACCCTGTGCCAATGCATTATTTTATATATGCGAGTCGACCATAGGTCGCCTCGCATATATAAGAGAATGCATTGGCCTAACAATTTTTTACAATTTTAATAATTTGTTCTTGTATTCTTTAACAATTTTATAATTTCACCCATACAGAGCCCCAGACAAACATGAGCAGACGACACTCTTCTATATGCTTCTATATATGTGTGGGGCTCCCTGCAGGGTAATGGATGTTTATTATTTTATGTCCTAAAAATTGTAAGAAACATTTATTTAAAAACATGGTAAAAAATTGTTAAGCCAATGCATTCTCTTATATATGCGAGGCGACCTATGGTCGACTCGAATATATAAGAGAATGCATTGGCACAGGGTAAAACAATCCCGACTTACGACTGGATTTGATATGGCGGTTCACATATGGTCGCTGAGGGTGGGTGATCCAATGATATGGTCGCTGAGGGTGGGTGATCCATTAACAATGATATGGTCGATGAGGGTGGGTGATCCATTAACAATGATATGGTCGATGAGGGTGGGTGATCTATTAACAATGATATGGTCGATGAGGGTGGGTGATCCATTAACAATGATATGGTCGCTGAGGGTGGGTGATCCATTAACAATGATATGGTCGCTGAGGGTGGGTGATCCATTAACAATGATATGGTCGCTGAGGGTGGGTGATCCATTAACAATGATATGGTCGCTGAGGGTGTGTGATCCATTAACAATGATATGGTCGCTGAGGGTGGGTGATCCATTAACAATGATATGGTCGCTGAGGGTGGGTGAGGGTGGGTGATCTGAGGGTGGGTGATCTGAGGGTGGGTGATCTGAGGGTGGGTGATCTGAGGGTGGGTGATCTGAGGGTGGGTGATCTGAGGGTGGGTGATCTGAGGGTGGGTGATCTGAGGGTGGGTGATCTGAGGGTGGGTGATCTGAGGGTGGGTGATCTGAGGGTGGGTGATCTGAGGGTGGGTGATCTGAGGGTGGGTGAGGGTGGGCGATCTGAGGGTGGGTGAGGGTGGGTGATCTGAGGGTGGGTGATCTGAGGGTGGGTGATCTGAGGGTGGGTGATCTGAGGGTGGGTGAGGGTGGGTGATCTGAGGGTGGGTGATCTGAGGGTGGATGATCTGAGGGTGGGTGATCTGAGGGTGGGTGATCTGAGGGTGGGTGATCTGAGGGTGGGTGATCTGAGGGTGGGTGATCTGAGGGTGGGTGATCTGAGGGTGGGTGATCTGAGGGTGGGTGATCTGAGGGTGGGTGATCTGAGGGTGGGTGGGGTGGGTGATCTGAGGGTGGGTGATCTGAGGGTGGGTGATCTGAGGGTGGGTGATCTGAGGGTGGGTGATCTGAGGGTGGGTGATCTGAGGGTGGGTGATCTGAGGGTGGGTGATCTGAGGATGGGTGATGAGGGTGGGTGATCTGAGGGTGGGTGATCTGAGGGTGGGTGATCTGAGGGTGGGTGATCTGAGGGTGGGTGAGGGTTGGTGATCTGAGGGTGGGTGATCTGAGGGTGGGTGATCTGAGGGTGGGTGATCTGAGGTTGGGTGATCTGAGGGTGGGTGATCTGATGGTGGGTGATCTGATGGTGGGTGATGAGGGTGGGTGATGAGGGTGGGTGATCTGAGGGTGGGTGATCTGAGGGTGGGTGATCTGAGTGTGGGTGATCTGAGGGTGGGTGAGGGTGGGTGATCTGAGGGTGGGTGATCTGAGGGTGGGTGATCTGAGGGTGGGTGATCTGAGGGTGGGTGATCCATTTGCTGCAAATGGAAAGAACGAAAATCGTTCCCCGGTTCGTTTATCAGAAACAGATTTTGCGTCGATAACCGTGTGCGTGATGAAATTATTAAGCAAGGCATGTTTATAGTCGATAACCGTGTGCGTGATGAAACTATTAAGCAAAGCATGTTTATAGTCGATAACCGTGTGCGTGATGAAACTATTAAGCAAGGCATGTTTATAGTCGGTAACCGTGTGCGTCGATAAACTATTAAGCAAGGCATGTTTATAGTTGATAACCGTGTGTGTGATGAAACTATTAAGCAAAGCATGTTTATAGTCGATAACCGTGTGCGTGATGAAATTATTAAGCAAGGCATGTTTATAGTCGGTAACCGTGTGCGTCGATAAACTATTAAGCAAGGCATGTTTATAGTCGATAACCGTGTGCGTGATGAAACTATTAAGCAAGGCATGTTTATAGTCGGTAACCGTGTGCGTCGATAAACTATTAAGCAAGGCATGTTTATAGTCGATAACCGTGTGCGTGATGAAACTATTAAGCAAGGCATGTTTATAGTCGGTAACCGTGTGCGTCGATAAACTATTAAGCAAGGCATGTTTATAGTCGATAACCGTGTGCGTGATGAAACTATTAAGCAAGTCATGTTTATAGTCGATAACCGTGTGCGTGATGAAACTATTAAGCAAGGCATGTTTATAGTCGATAACCGTGTGCGTGATGAAACTATTAAAGGTACGGTTGGCCTTGGCGGTGGGTATCCTGTGAAAATATTTCCACCCATCAAAAACCGCCACAAACTGAAAGATCATCAAAATGTAGACAGACTTTGTCCGTAAACAAATAAGAAATATCGCATAAACAGTATGTTATTGTCATTTGTTTGACCATTGTTATGTAAACAAAAGCATAAAAAGTAACTTTTCTGGTGTTTGTTTATATTATGATGGTAAACATAAAGATCGTTCTTTGTTGCTGAATTCCTGATATGGAACTAATAAAGAGCGTTTATATCATTTGTGTGTGATTAGCCAGTGACACTGTGCTGTCTTCTGTATCACAATCAGGCTCTTGTTTATGTAAAATATAGTAGGTATTTATGATAGCATGCTGTTTACGCGATGGTCATGGTATATATGAACGAAACTGTATGCGTTTTAATGTTTGTCTGTTTACGGTGTTTGGAACAAATATGAATATTTTCGACAACTAAGGCCAACCGTGCCTTTAAGCAAGGCATGTTTATAGTCGATAACCGTGTGCGTGATGAAACTTTTAAGCAAGGCATGTTTATAGCATGACAAATATTTTAAAATTCCCCTGTTTTCAGATACCAAGAACTTCTGTAAAATATATATATTTATTTTTATTTGATCAAATATAGAACGGAGTACAATCTTGCTCAAAGTGGTTATTTTTAGAAATAGTGTATCCAAATTGACAACACACACCGTCATTTTTATATAATAATTAAATGTAGTTGACTCAGGTTGACTCTCCACGGCGAAATCGTTTTCGTTGGTTTATCACCGATAGTTGCGTCCCGAATCGAGAAGTAAATATTTAAAATCGAGTGTAGTTCAGACGATGTTTTCTATGGATTGGTACGGTCGATTTGCTTGAGATTTTCGGCGATGTTAATAATTCATCCAGTTAGCATAGCGCCTGAATACTAACGTATCAGTTTAACGCATCCGAACAAGTCCATAACATGTCTTTAAAGCTGACCACCATAATTATCTCTTAACACTGTGGCCTAATTCAAGTTGATTACTCTCTGCCTGAGTTGACCAACATGGATATCAACATTTGTTTTCATTGGGCTGCAATATTTGTGGCTGCTTTAGGGTAAGTCCATACACTGGCAAGTTTGTACAGTATGGTTTGCAGGCATTTCGTCGCAGAAAACGATATGGTGCCAGAATATAAATGGAAACATGCATATAAAATGCATCTGTACCACACCTAACCACATGCGAAGTAAAATCCCCGTATTTCAATCTGTATTCATGCTACCGGAATTTGCCAGTAAATAGCGTGCAATTATCTCGCAAGAATCAATCATACAGGCATTTGAAGGCAAATGTCAGTAGCGCCGTTACAAGTGTCGTTCGCTTTGGTAAAGATCTCAATCAAATCTCGAGCTCTGCAAAGGGTTCGCGCTGCCACTTGCCAAATTTGCCAATGGCAAAAATAATTCACATTTGGCAAAAAATATTTTCATTTGGCAAAATATTTGGCAAGACACTTTTGATTCCTAAAGAAAGTTTAATAATATTTGTCAGCTAATACCACTCATTTGAGGAAAATCTTTCTTCACTGGTATTAGTGGTGATTTATAATGTTATGAACAGTTAACACCTCTATCAAGATACAATTAATCCGATATCATTAGTATTTGGTGGTTGTGTTTACATAGCCAATCCTCTTTGTTTCGACGTGCCTTTCTGACGAAGAAACCCTTGCACAATTTCATTGTTATGTTGTTGGTTTATGATAAACCCAAGTATAGAGGCGAGAATTATCAGTAAATAACTGCTTTCCTATCGATATCAATGGCCGCTCAAACAGCGATTGTCGAAATAGTCAAAATAAAAGGCACAATGTTGTAGAACTGATATAATTTGGCAACTTCTAACAACATTTGGCAAAATATTTGGCAAAACCCTGTCCTCAATACGGAGAATACCTGTATGGTAGTGTGATTCAAATCTGCTAAATATTTAGTGTTGGCTTGCATTTTATTCCTTTTATAGTATACTTTATGACATAATAATATCTATGCCCGATCTATAATATATTATTTGCACATCAGACTCTTTGATTGAAAACAATTTACAGTACATGGTCTAGTGATCAAAATAGACCAATGCACCAAGGAAACATAAAGTATTTCAGAGTCATTCTAAGCCATACACACCGATGGTGAATTGGACATAAAAAATTGAGATAAGCTGTATTTGATTATTTGTGCTCTCCCGACAGTAATAACATCGGCGGTAATTATGAAATATGAATTACTATTACCGATATAACTTGTGGCAATTATACATACCAAATTATATCTATTTTCACAACAAGACGTGTCTTGTTCACTGTGGAGGATCTGCTCCTCGAATTCTCATTCCGCCCGAGCAAAATTCCGATTCCGAGCGGTATATGATCCGATTCAGTGAACGTTTTGTTCGATTTTCCACGACCATGTTTACTAATTTGTGTATATCGAGGGAGCAACTCATGAGATGATACATTTAAATGATAGAACGTGTTTCTGGGATATTTTACTCTTCATTTACTTATTCTTTAGTCCCATATCTAGCAAGCTGAACCAAATTACAACTGAGGGTTTGCTCACTCAAATCCACACACAGAGAAGAAAAGTATTGTGTACAAATGTGAATTTCGAAGCGAAAGAGATAATGTTTTGTAGAACAAATTGCTTATGTGTATCCGCAAACAACACATCGTTACTTTAAAAATACAGTTGATCAAAATACGCTATTTTAACTTGACATAATGCCTTCAAAGTATCACTACCATGCGTTCCTATTCTGTTTTCGGAGTGTTCCGATTCACGACACGCATATTTTCAGCGTTCCGATTTCTGACATGGATAAATGTTTACCGTAATCCAGTTAATTGCTTCATTTTGCTGGCTTCACGACCGTTTTACGTGACGGTAAATTGTCCTATAATGATTGACTAATGGTGTTGATTTTGATGCGATGTTTTTATATTTTCCTATAATGTCTTGAGGTACTTTATTAAAAACACAAAACATACATGTACATGTATGTGGGAATCCAAATTGACATTTAATAAATAATTGAGCTTAAAGGTGCTCAATCCGATTCGATGTCCCCATATTATCAAATTCCAAAAACAACAACGTTTAAAACAAAAATGCTGCTCCAGTTATCAGAATCGATTAATTGGCCAAAAACAATGCTAACCAGTCAACTACAGTACAAAATTGCCCAAATTTATTTATTTATCAACATTTTGTTCAATGAAATTTTGCCGGTTTGTCAAAATATTTGACACAAATAGCCACTTGATATCAGAGTTATATTCATCTTCATCCGCAATTTGGTCCGAGGGAGTCATATAGTGCTCTTATGTGCTCTTGATACAATATACATTCAAAGAGATAGTGGTAATTAAGTTGTATCAAGTTCTCCGCATAAACAGAAGGGGGACTTTTTAAGTGATTATCTGTCAGGTCAATATCCAGGTGGCTGCAGCTCAATCTTGACCATGCATGAAGGATGTGAGATCTACGACATTTACTATAATGAATTTATGTCACTTGGTGGACACACCTAGGCCACACCTGTTCCGTATTCTGGTGGAATATATAGTTTGGGTTCCTCTTCCAAATGTTAGAGCACAATCCCATTGTTCCAATCGTTCCCTGATTTTTGGTAAAGCCTGGCGAAGGAATAGTTCAATGATTACCCCATTGTTAGGCACCCGCAACTCACAACAGACATATCGCACGGGCGCTTCAAAGTGGGATAAGTCCCTGTTGTTTTGGACATATCTATTCGCATTCAACGGGATCAGTTCATGTTAATCACGTTTTTGGGCGTGGCTAACTGGCTATTGTGTCCAATCGCGGAAAGCGCACGGCACATTCCCAGTTGATTGCATTATGTGGGATCAACTGTGCTCTAAGTCGGTCAGAGCACGCGAATTGTTCTTTACCAGAATAAATCTCGTCTTCGACTCGATTGATTCTGGTTAAAAACAATTATCGTGCTCTAACCATTACGTATATAATATGGGACATGATGTGTATAATGTTTTCTGGGAAATCAAACATTAAATTGGCCTTTAATTTCAAGTTTATAAACTCAGTTATCTCCCTTATTTAAAATCACCAATGCAAATTATACAATGAACTTATGATATATCTTAGCTGATCGTTTCGAAACGTCTATCTGTTAGATCTGGCAGTTTTGAAAATTTCCAGTCCGTCGATAATTTAATGATGTTGTTCGTGGACTCGCAATTGTTATTGTCCAACCGTTTGGTATGTTTTTATTTTGCTTTCGAGCGAGTAAATATTTTAGTCCGTAATCTTGGCATGAATTAATTGGTTAAATCGTCTGCATTGCGTAATTTGTCAGCTACTATCTCATCATATTTCATGTCATTGCCAAGATTAAATGTTCTATCCACTTCGACCACTTGTTGCTGTCATAGCAAACACAATAAATCGATCTTATAGACAATTTACATGTATGTAATTATGTGTTATTTTTTTAGGCCGGGATTTAAATATTGTATAAATGCTTCATCTCTTTGGGTATACCTATCTCTGTATCAATAGTCAAAATCCTATAATGTAACTTGGATCCGAGACTAAAGCAAAATTATTATTTATACTCACCGATTTAAGTGGTAACAGCTCTTTTTATACACAACTCAATGAATTTTGATTACTAAGCAGACCCATTCTGCAACTAGTACTTAATTAACACTTAGGCACATCTCATGGGTCTTTGGGTTACCGCCAACTGAGAACACGGCAGCTGCGATGTTTCAAGTTATCTGTATACTCATAATATATGTCATTTCAAAAGTCAAACATGGTATAATATCCACTTAAGATTGACATATACACTTATAATTGAACATTATTATTACTTTATTGTTAAATTTAGACTTGTTCTCGGTTGTTATTGGTTGTTCTCGGTATATAGTATCTCCGATATCCGGTGCAATATGAAACTATGGCACTGCGCATGACAACCATTTGACATGCTGGATTTCAAGTAAACCGGAAGTAACCCGAAAGTAACCAGGAAATCAATTATGTTTGCACAAATGACAAATTTCTTTTATTTAACCCAGGAAGGTGTGGATTTCGGAACTTTAGGTCGATTCCTGCTTTTGTGGTCACCATAAGAAGAGAACCAAGCAGAGTCTGCCACCAGGAGCCCTGTGTCGCCTGAAATTAGAAAAAAACTAAGAGCCCCAGATCGAGCATCGATGACAGCAAGTTGAGTCTAATACAGATGTATATCATGTATTGGACTCATTGGGTCCAGGGTTACACTTGACATGCACGACAATGTTGTGAATTTCAAAAGATAGATACTAAGTTTAACAAAATTATAAACCGCCAAATTAATTCACAAGAGTCACCCACTGGTGACTACGATTACGAGTCATACAACAATGTAGAAATTAGTAGGAATTATGACATCACAGATCAGTCATGACTCATGAGTCAGTCACAAGTTTGTTGGCTGCAACGTACATGGATCATATTCTTCAATTTCATCGAAACGTGATTTGAGAACCATGTCGCCATAATATATCGCCTGTTACGGAGTCTGCTATTCTGTTGATCGAAACGCCGGCGACGCTGTAATATTGTTGTGATATATGTATGGAATGACGGATAATCTCGGAGACACGGATCAAATTCTGCGACACACATTATCACTGAATCCGTCACAAGCTTGTATTAGAAGTTGACTTTGTTCACTGTAACGTACTACAGCTATGCTCTAAATAATCGTCCCATTTAACCAGGTTGTAGGGCGTTTATGACACCGGTTATACCATACCACCGTTCAACCACGGTCAAGTGGTTGACATGTGGCAACCGCGGGTAATCTGCCTACGGTACTAGTAATAATATTTTGCGACTACTGGACTCCGCATTAAATTTTCACATGGCCACCTTACACCCAGTCCAGCTTTTCGTGAGCGCCATGCACCGTGTTAACTATACACAAAACAATAGTTCAATTAATAATTTGTTTACGATTTAATCAACATTCGAAGTTGGTCACTGACCGACATTCGCAACTGCATCATCAATGCAGCGTCAAGCCATGCCAGAAATATACACTCTGTGGTGGTTATAATGCTGACTTTAAAAAGGTACGAATGTCGGCCATGGTAGGATTGCTCATGGTTAATAGTATCAACGCAGTTGAGTAACGCGGTAATATTAGAGCATAGATGTATACATACATGTACATGTACATGTAGACCATTCCAATTTCCAGTTGCATCATGTTTTTTTATTATCAAAACTAGTGAGCGCTATAACGGTATTTTGCAAACAACATGGTGTCAGTTTTAATTAGCCAAAGTTCATTATCCCCATTGTTGAGTATGTTGCTTATCGCACGGTATTTACATACTGTACAACAGGTTCTGGAAAATAATTTGGCTTTGTTCACATAGTGCAGCGTAGGAACTACGACAATTGCATACTATTTTATTGACGCGATATTTATTATGGGCATAAAGTAAGGTCTGAATGAACCACAGATTAATTATAATAGCCTGATGGGGTTAAAATAGACTGATCGGTCTCCCTGACACAATGATCAACTCTAAATTTCTTGACAATTTGAATCTATTTGTTTGAATATCTGTATACATGTATGTTTATTTTGAATATTCTCAGTAAATAATTATTTGGTTTCTTGCAAAAGAAATCAGAATTAAATTTGTTTAAGTATTGGTTGAGAGATAACAATAAAACAGTTTAGAGTGACTCCCCTTATCCCAGATGCATGTTGGCTGTGAAAGACCGATCGGTCTATTTTAGTCTATTATAGATCTATATGTGGTTCACCCAGATATCTCATTGATAATGTTTATACGGTTCAATCCCATTGGTTCCCATGTATAGCAATATATCTGCGATTAGTTGGCGATTTATCAGAAATATGTTTTCGCAAAGTTGTTTTAACTTTGAATGTTCTCAGTAAATAATTATATGGTGTCTTGATAAAGAAATCAGAATTCATTTTGTTTAATTATTGGTTGATAGATAATAATAGAACCGTTTGGAGTGACTCCCGTTATCCCAGATACATGCTGGCTGTGAAAGACCGATCGGTCTATTTTAACCTGATCGGGCTATTGTGATAAATCTGAAAGTATAATCACCAAGTAGTTAACTTAGAGTTAAAGATTGCAAAGGTTTGCGAGTTATCGTATAGGTCTTTGTGATTTTTCGCAAAGTTGTTTTTTGATTTATTGCAAAGTTGTTTTAATTTTGAATATTCTCAGTAAATAATTATATTCCTGCAAAAGAGATCAGAAGTCATTTTGTTTTAAGTATTGATTTGCTACCCGTGACCCACATGCATGTTGGCTGTGAAAGACCGATCAGTCTATTTTAGCCCGACCGTGCTATTATAGATCGATTTGTGGTTCATCCAGACATGTTTAAGATGTTTGATTTAGTATGTGTATACGGTTCATTAGTGCCAACGCATAACAATATATCTGCAATAAATCACAAACCTTTGTGATAAATCTCAAACATGTTTGGGATACATTGTAAAGTATAATCACCAAGTAGTTTTAGAGTTATCGTAAAGATGCTTGAGATTGATCGCAAAGGTTTGCGACATATCGCAAAGGTCTGTGAGTTATCGCAAAGGTGTTTGTGATTTTTCGGAAAGTCGTTTTGTGATTTATCCCAAATATTTGCTCCCCTCATCAGACATGCATGCTGGCTGTTAATGTCCGATCGGTCTATTTTATCCCTTTTCTATGCTATTATGGATGGATTGGAGCTCACCCAGACCTGATGAAGATGTCTGATTTATGTTTTTACAGTTAAAGCCTTTTAGTGCCAACGCATACAAATATATTTGCGATAAATCACAAACCACTGCGTTTAATCGCAAACCTTTGTGATAAATCGAAAACCTTTGCACTAAATCGCATATATTTATTGTATAGAAGTTTGCGATTCGCATAGGTTTGCGATTTATCGCAAAGTAGTTTTTTATTATTGTGCTATTATAGATCGATTGGTGTTTTACCCAGATCCGTTTAAGATGTTAGATTTAGAATGTTTACTTTAATATTATTACACACAAATTAAGAAATATGGCCCCTTATTTTAGACATTCAGACACATTTTATTCCACATGCAGGGAACCGGCCGGGGATATCCTGAAATCGAGGTATTAAACCTTGAAATAAGTACAAAAACACGATCAAGGTTTTATACTAATAAAAGTAATATACATTGGTTTATTTCATTTTGCGACATGATCTGGAAGAACCTTGATCGGGGTTTTGTACTTAATTCGATGTCAAATCGCCGTGGCATCATATGGAATCAAACATGCCACATTGTTAAATTTGCCATCGGACATTTTTCGTAATTTCGAGTGCATGGTACCTGGGCATGTTCTTCACATAGTACCTATTTATTTGGTTCACTGGAGTACCAAATATCTAGGTAATATGCATAGTATGTAAATGTTTGGTACACCAGCGTACCCAATCAGGTATTTCAGAGTACCCGTCTTGATATTAAGTACTTCAGAGTACCAACAATTTGATACTCCCCACGGGACAAGTTCAGAACCTTCGTAGGTCATTTGGAGTACTTATTGTTTAGGAGTGTACGTGTCATGTACGATTCATATTATTATACAGCGTACCGAAGACCAAGTCAAGTATACCACTGTCGCCTGCGAACGAACCGCAGTAACGTGAAATATGACCTGTTTTGCAATCATTTGAATAACAGTCCATTGTGGAAAATTAGAAACTGCCGACCACTTCTTACTCCAGTGTCCAATATTCGTGCGTGAAAAAGTCCGTTGTTTGGCTAATCTAAATGCGAACTTGGATGTCAAAATATTACTGTATGGGTCGATAGATATATCTTATACCAAAAATGCCGACATATTCATCGCCGTACAAGAGTTTATCGACCATACCAAACAATTTAACACTGACATAATATGGTTATGATCTATGTAAGGCGTGAACCAATAGACTAAACAAAATTGTGCTCTCGTAGTGTAGTGTGTGACTAATTACTATCCATAGGCCAGCGGACAGTCTAATACAAGAAAACCATAGTCAGAAATGGTAACTCCCTCAAGATAATATATTATATACACATGCTTGTAATAATTGCCCAGGTTAAAGTGATGTGAAACCCTATGCATACTGTTGCTCAAAGCGTTACACATATTTTCATAAATTGTATGTCCAAATAGCATCCCAAAACATGATTCTTACACATGGAATATAAGTAGTAGGTAGCTCACCTTTTCGGATCGGAGCGATTGTCATTTTGTTTATCGCGATTAATGCGTCCCACCAATAAATAACTATTTACTTATTTACAACTGCGTATACCTCAGACGTCATAACATGAAACATGAACATCATAAACACATTAGCTCGCAAAAATAAAAGACGACAATTGGGTTTTACACAGAGACGTACATGTATTAATCCTTTACCCAACAGAACGGCCCTGTGCCAATGCATTCTCTTATATATGCGAGTCGACCATAGGTCGCCTCGCATATATAAGAGAAAGCATTGGCTTAACACATTAAAAATTATAAAATTGTTAAAGAATGTAAGAAAAAATGGTAGAAAGTGTTAAAAAAAGGTCTGTTTTAGGCCAATGCATTCTCTTATATATGCGAGGCGACCTATGGTCGACTCGCATATATAAGAGAATGCATTGGCACAGGGCATAACTATAACCATCACAATGTGGTCAATGAGCCGGTTCCAATGATATCCATATTTGTATGGTTTTATTGAGACAGACCCAAGATATTTTAGGCTGTTGAAGCTTTATTTGGCCGGTTTTGGCCGGTTTGTTGGGTAAAGGGTTAATCAATCTAGTGGGTTTGACTAAGATTTTGAGGACACCTAGTTATCATATTTCCATGAAGATACAGAAGTTTTAAAGAAATGTCCAGGTGCTCATCTGTTCATGGTGCTACATACTGGCTAATTGTTCTCAGTTTAAAAGAAATGTTGCTATGCATGTATATCAGCTGCATGTTCCAGACACAGAGCGAGATTTTGAATTGTGTCTGTTAGGCGATGAGTCTGTTCAAAAACATGAAAGAAATCTACTGTAATGGGCAGATATACCCTTGTCAGATGCCAGTATTGGAGGATCCTGAAAAGTCATGTGCCACTGACTGCGTTTTCTTTTATCTCAGAAAAAATTATATTTGACTGCACACTGTTACCAATATTGTTGAACAGGCCTTCTATACATTTCCATATCTCTTGACAAATTGTAAATTTTTTGTGGAAACTTTATTGAATGGGGCAGACTCAATTGTGCTATAATATTAACATGAGCCATTCTAATATGCAATCCTCTGACGGTTCAAGGTCTCTCCGTTTGCAAGAATATATGTATCTCTTAAACAGAATGATAAATACACTTTTAATGCTTTCTTCTATGTATCTGTTTTGCTAGCTCATTATATGAATGCCCTAATTCCCATCCCCATATAAATATGTCATATGAGAAGTTACAATTGTTCAAGTGACTTAATTCGATCACCATTTGTCGAGACTCTGAACATTGAACGCCAGAAACTCCTTAGAACGATATGAAGATGGCCTGGGAAATGACTATATATAACTTTGGTGGATATCGGCGAATGGAACAATCTTATCAATGCTAGTGCATCCCCTCTCGCCATCCATGACCCAAACGACACCAAATTTGATTTAATTCATCATAGCATTAGAGAAGAACGTTCATGAATTTGGTGGAAATTAGTGCTAAATATATTTGTATCTGTTTTTGGTTCAACTCCCTTCCTCATGCATGACTTAAACCGCGCCAAGTTTGGCATATTTAAATCACGTCCATTAGACTCATGCATGCTTGATATAATGAAGATGATTATATATAAGCTTGGTGGCAATCGGCAACTAAATCAATTCTTATTATAGTTATTACCACCCATCTCTGACACAAACGGCACCAATTTGGCGTCTTTAAATCACATGATTATATTCCTCGTATCATGGAGAAGAATAATATGTCAATTTGGCGGAAATCTGCGCTAAAAATAGTTCTTTAAATCAATTGATGATGCCCACAGTGCACCCTGACTCTAACGGCGCCATACCATGGAGGTGATTATGTGTAAGTTTGGTGGAAATAGTCGACAAAAATATTTCATAATTGTTTGCTGCCTCTCCCTTTTGTTCTCCTGACACCAACAACGTCACTTTAGAAAATTTTAACCTGCACCATTATCTTCCTCGTAAAAAGTTACCCCTGTTAGAACGCCTTGGTGCCATCTCGATTGTACCCCAGGAATTTATATGTAGAACACATACAGACAGATATATATTTGCAAATATATCTAGGTATCAAATGTGGCGTTTTTAACACGCTCGATTTTATTCCTCGTATCATTTGAGAAGAACGTGTGTGCATTTGATGTTAATTGCGACTAAACATATGTTTATCAGTTTTGATAACCACCCGTCCCTATTTCGGACTCAAGCGGCCCCACTTTTGACATCATTAAACCACACACTCAGACTCATTATGGAGATAAATATATATAACATTGATGAAAATTGGCGAGTATACAAATCGTATCAAATTTAGCGCCCCCATATGTCTCACCCAAACAGTTTGGTGCTAATTGGTGACTAAAAATTGTTTTATCAAATTTAGTTCCCATCCCCACACCACCTCTCACACGTTACAGCACAGATATGGCGTCTTTAAATCGCATGAGTTTATTCCTCGTATCTGGATAAGAATGTGTGTCAATTTGGTGGAAATTGGCGCTAAAAATATTGTGTATCAATTTTGGTGCCCCTCTCCTTTTCAGTGCACCCCTGACTCGAATGACGCCACTTTTAACAGTTTTAAGCCACACCTTTAGACTCCTCATACCATGTGGATGTTTTTGTATAAGTTTGGTGGTAATCGGCGACTAAACCAATTCTTATGAAATTTAGTGCCCACCCCCCAATCTCTCATCCAGAAGACATAAATTTGGCATCTTTAAATAACACAATTAGATTCTTAGTATCATCATGGAGAAGAATTTGTGTATCAATTTGGTGGAAATCGGCGCTAAAATTATTTTATCAATTTTGGTGCCCCTGTCCACTTCCGTGCAACCCTGACTCGAACGGCGCCATTTTGACATATTTTGACCACACCATTATATTCCAAATATCATGGGGATGATTATATATAAGTTTGGTGGCAATCGGCAAAAAAAAATATTCTGCCCCTCCCCCTGTTCTGCCAACAACGGCGTCACTTTAGAAAATTCTAACCCGCAACATTATCTTTCTCGTAAAAAGTTACCCCTGTTAGACCCTTTTGGTGCCATGTAGGTGGTCCCCTGTGAATTTATATAGAACACAGACAGACAGACAGACATTCGCAAATATAGATATAGATAAAATATATTGGTTTCGCGAATGACCAACTCAGAATTCTGTTAAAATAACAATAACAACCAGCACCGAATTTACGAACCGGTGGCCGACTCTGCCGTCTCCGACCACAACCTCCAGTGGGCTGGAGAACGAACAAAGTCTATAAAAGTTGAAATATAAGACTTACAAATTATCTTTTTCGTTTCTTTTATTTGTAATTGACATAGCTTATCACAAACCAAAAATCAACACTATTGACATAACGTTAATTAACGACAATAAACGAAATTGAAATTCCCAACTACACCTTTTACGGGACTCGCCACCGGCTCGCAGTTCGACTTTTAATCATCCCAAAAATTCCCATTCTATAAATAAAACACACATGTTAATGTCAGCGCCCAGAGCCGTAATTTCGCTAAAATCCGGATTGAGAATCCAAAGCCGATTACGGGGGGCGGAGCTAATTTCGGATTCTAGGTCAGATTTTGAAATCCACGTGGTCTCCGAAACTCTCTCCCAGCGTCAAACATGGCTCATGTATTTGACACAAGTATCATTTGTATCTTATATTTATAAAGTGCATGTTTGTTGTGAAAGTCATGCTTTTCTTCTATGTGTGTATACACGGCACATAATTTGCTGCCAATCCGACTTAATCGCATCTTTTTTTCAAGTTAAAGTGTGTTTATTGATGATGGCAAGCATATCTAAACATGACAGCTCTAGGCCTCCTGAATCAAATTCCGAAGATGTTGTGAAGAACACAAGGAACTTGTCAGTTGAACAGGGACGTGACGACAGGGGTTGGTTGGGTGTCTCGACCCCCACCCCGAACTTTGGTATAATTTGCTAAGCTGTGCAGTCATTCATACGTGAGGAAAATCAGGATTATTTTGACTAACTGTTTCAAATAATGATACATACAAGCCAACAAACGCAACAAACAAACCCGATTTTAAATAAATACATATACAAACTTACGACTAACTCGGGAGAGGGGGTGTCCAGTGATCTGTATATATGTTCAACTTGTTTTGGTAGTCATGTTGCTTTGCCATTACTAATTATTTATTTTTTCAGTGTAATAACATATGGGAGAGGGGGTACCCTTAAGTGAGTCAGTACTAGTCCCCCAATTCCTTTGTATGTATAAACAAATGTATGTGTTATATATCATGTGTTATCTAAATTTGACATATATTTGAAATAAATATATCTAAACTAAACTTTGGTACATTCCAGCAGTCGGACATTTCATGCATGACACAACATTAGTTGGACATTAATTTGACACCATATATAGGTTGGCATTGTTCTCATTGTTTGATTTTTTTCAACCAGTAAAAGTTGGTAATTTTCCAATCTTAGTGTTTGTCAGATTGGATATTTCCAAGGAGAGAAAATTGAATTCTGCGAACCTGTGAGATTGATGTTTGGTTCAATGGGGGGGGGGGGGGTGCAGTTGGCTGGAAATTTGAGGAAACTTCTAGCCACGTCCCTAGACTATTGCGCAAAACGACTGCATTTAACGAAACAAAACATGTTAAAATTGCTATAACTTTAAGACTAGATGATAGTACATACGTGTATCTGATAATCCATCGATACCATATAATCCTACTATTTCTTGAATAAGAAGAAACATTATAATAACGAACACAGCAGAAGACATATCCATGCAGGTTCATATGAATTCGGTCAATGGTGACGTATCCGCTGAATTCGAAATCGACATGCGTTCGGGCGTTATTTTAAGGATGGAATTATGAAATGGACATATGAAAGTGACAATCAACAATGGTTTGCAATTGCTTCGCCATCAACCGAAGTGCTCCCCCAGCGTTACTATCAATAGCGTTATTATTTGGCTAATTTCAGTAATATTCTCCCAGTTTACATTCAATAAAACAAATTTGTCTCCGCATTTAAAATTCTTTGATATAGATCGTTTATATTCTGCAATAATTTGTACACAAGAGACGGATTCTTATGTTTTATTGTGTTTTTAAACTCTGAGGTGGCGAAATCTCGGTTTGTTTACATTACGAACATTTGAGTCCGTAATCGGAATCCGAATCCCAATCGGATTACCACGAAATTGAGATTACGGTCTGTTCGTTTACTGATTCTGCCAATTTCTGGTCTGTTCTTTTGCCGAACCATGTCGTACGGGGACAAATCTGTAATCTGAATCCAGAATCCAAATCGGATTTTAGCGAAATAACGCCTCTGGCGAAACGAGAATCTCTACATTTGTATACACGCGGCGCGCGTAATGATGCCTTATGGTAGTGGGATACAAAATAACCATAGATTATGAAAATCGACTTGCTGTGTCATCCACCGGTGGGTTTATTAACCATTTAAATGCCGATATTGACTAAAAGAAACCGGCAGATCCCGGACAGACACAGAGACCAGATAGCGAGGCACTTACTAAAGGTATACTGTGAAGATTGACTCGCCATCTCGTTCACGGCCGACTTCATTAACCCCTTAAACGACGATATGCGCCAGAAGAGCACAAAAGAGCACGGGCAAGCCCGGGCAACCATATGGGCCCATAGGCAACATAATATGATGCTTATGGTAGTGGGATACATACTAAGTATAGGTTGTGAACGTTTATTTGCTGTGTCATCCACCGCCGGTTGTATTAACCCTTTAAAATCCGATATTGGCTAAAAGAACTCGGGACTACATGTATCACACGGTGGGAATTGACTCGCCATCTCGTTCATGGCCGGGTTCATTGAACCCTTAAATAACGGTATAGGTTAGAGATAACGACAGAGCTTTAGATCTTTACCAAAGCCCACAAAATACAATTCTAAGAAGAAACAAATTTCGTATCGTATTATTCCCAACTATAATGTATGTAGGTCACTTTCCATTGAGAAATGCGTCGAAAGTTACACATGTATACCTATAGTAGAATTTGTTTTATCTATAGTAGAAAGTTGTTATACCCATAGTAACGTGGTGTATACCTATACGTAGAGTACACAAACATATATATAATATATGTTATTAGTGTAGTAGGCTGTTAACGATCTAGCTAATAACTTTCGACATATTTGATCAAACGTCAGTTGGGAACCCTGGAATACTTGTTGCTTCAACATGCATGCAAGCGACTAGTCGATGAATTATCAAAGACCTGGAAGCCACATAAAGTCATGAAGATTGAAGCGAGTTCCGAGTCATGACGCTTATGTTAATGAGCATAGCTAGGCTCGGTTTAATATGTCTGTTGACATCCTCTCGTAATGTAAACAATGACAGCTTTTTCGCAATGAAATAGCCTGCCAGTTGTTTGAGTAAATTGTCCGATAAATTGCAATTTTACATGTAGAACACTCGGTCCTAAGGTTTATATCAAAATGACCAGAAAGGACTATTGTAATAATATTCATATCAAGAGACGAAAACATTGTATCGTTGGTTATATCACAACACAGCTGTCATGTGCGACACGCTGTTTCTGACACTGGGAGTAATATGAGCGATATCTGACTATACATGTATATATATATACCAAAATCGGTATACATGTATGTATATATTCCGATGGAAAATAGAACTAATCTCATCGCTGTTTAATGCAGTCCTCCTCGGTGGGTCAATATCGTAAATTGGTCAACAATCTGAAACATATTTTAGTACGGGGATCGTGGACTTGAAAGTCTAGATCAAACGCAGATTACGCTCGGGCTCTCCCGGGTTCATTTAGCCAATATCGGCATTAAATGGGTCAATAACACCGGCGTTGGGACATAGCAAGTAAGTTTTCACAACATATGCATTCTACTACCGCAAGGCATAATATAATATAGATAGATAGATAGATACTTTATTGCGCAATCGCTATACGGATACAGGATATGGCAAAGAAAGAAAAAACAAAAAATATACTGTCCGCATGGTCCGCACTCTAAAATCTTGGGGGGGGGGGGGGCAAAATCACACCCTAAGGGGGCAAATGATGCCCCCTGGGGGGGCACATTAATCCGCCCCCCCCTTGTGTGGTAATTTTGGTTGGTAAGTTTTTACCCAACAGTGAGGGGTACATTTCACCACACATTGGGGGCATAATTAACCCATTGAGGGGTAGATTTGAACCTTCTTGCAGGGTAATTTTGCCACCCATAGTGGGTATGATTAACCCTTTGATGGGTAGATTTGAACCTTCTTGTAGGGTTATTTCACCACACCCAACAGTGGCGGGGGTATATTTCACCCAACAATGAGGGGTAGACTCTGACTACCATGCTGGGTTATTTCATCAGTCATGGGGGTATCACTAACACATTTGATTGGTAGATTCGAACATTCCTGGAGAAATACAAAAAACTTGGTTTGGTAATAACTTTTTCCCAAGATTTATGATGTGGGGTTGATTTGTTTAAACTTCCAAATAACTCAGTGCCGTGCCCACCTGAAATACAGAAAAAGATGAATAATAATTGTAAAATATAATTTCATTCTCAAATGCACAATCAATCTTGAATTTCGAAAGGGTCAACACGAATATCTGGTTATTAAATGGCAGTACCGGGAACTAAGTTATCGATAATGGCAAGAACAATATAAACTCACCTTTGAATTTGTCGATGAGATGGTCCATGTCCCACTTGTTTCGAGTAGCCTTTTACCTCGCGAAAAGTCGTCTGGAGAGTGTCATGACGTCAAATGGGTCACTACTTTCTGATTGGTTAATAAAAGCGCCCCCTTTGGTGGGTAAAAAATTCGCCACCCATTGTAGGGTGACATGTTGGTCAAAAGATACGAAGAATCGCCTAACATGGGGGTTGATCGGCCCCCGAAAACCTTGGCCCCACACATTCTACCCCCAACGATTAAGAGTGCGCCCGGGTTACACAGGCTCTCTCGCGCTCTTCTGGCCCATGTCGTCATCTGAGAGGCAAATGAACCCGACAGTGAACGAGATGACGAGTCAATCTCCACAGTTTACATTTACTAAGTGTCTCGTTACCATTAGCCATCGATATATAGTTTGATCGCGTCGCTGTGTGTGCCCGGGCTCTCCATGGTTCGTTTAGCCAATATCGACATGTAAAGGGTTATTAAAACCGCCGGTGGATGACGCAGCCAGTAATTGTTTACAACCTATGCTTTGTACGTATCCTACCATAATGCATCATATTACACTGTCCGCGGGCCCATGCCACCGGGCTTGTCCGGGCTTGCAAGGGCTCGCCCGTGCAGTTCTGGACCATATCGTCATTTAAGGGGTTAACGAACCCGGCCGTGAACGAGACGGCGAGTCAATCTTCGCCGTTTACGTTTAATATGTGTCTGGCTACAATTAGTCATCGATATAAAGTGTGATCGGGTCTCTATGTATGCCCTGGTCTTCCGGGTTCCTTTTGTCAATATTGGCATTTAAAGGGTTAACAAACCCGCCAAGTCATTTTTCACAACCAATGCTTTATATGTATTCTCCTGCCACGGGCTCATGGGGCTGCTCAGTCATGCCCGGGTGATTGTGTGGGGGGGGGCGGACAGCAGAAATTGACCACGCGATAGGTTGCGGTGCTTGTGGAACAGGCAATTCATCTTTGAGACGCCATCAAACCATGATGCAATATATATACCAAGGAAATGGCCACCTATAAGCCTTTGGTTTACTGCCAAATCCTTTTTTCTAATGTTGAATTGTTAATGTCTTTATATTATATCATATATGTGCTAGTTCTTGAGAATAAGATATTGTTAGCACTAACAAAGCACTCCTATTTTGTTCAGATATATCTATCTAGTTTTTTTTAATTTCTGGTGGAATACTTGCTGTTTGGCTCACTATCACCTATCGTTACTTCAATTTCAACTGACCGTATGCATTTCATTGTTGAATCAAACACATAATACATTTTTAATCCAATTGTTTGCGGTGGTAGGACGCATATGGATGTGTTCCGGTCTCTCATGTGGCCTGAATTAATCGGGGACCATGATGGAAATAAATATATATACCCTGAATAAACGCCGCCATACTCACTGGGGGCCCACCGCTCCTGCTAAATCCGTCATAAATCGTATAATTGTCCAGTGCACATCGATAAATGCTAAGTTGCCCTATCTGCAATTGTATAAAAGAAAATAGCGTGACGGCACTTAAAATGGTATTTTCTTAAAAATCCAAATTATTCTTTCAAAATTGAATTATGTTTTTTCAATATCACCGTCTGTATCCATGTGTCTTGAATTTTAATTGTATCGCTAACGGAATATTGAACAATCAGGAGTTTATCAAAGTTTTGTTTAGACCAGAAATGGGATATTCCAATGGGCAAACCATAGTTTTCTGGTGTTTGTTATCTCAGGGACACGAAAATGCAAACATATGCATAAAAAATTTGAACAGGTCTACAGGTAGCACATTAAAAGACAAGCACATGGTGGCTCCAGGGCGAAATTTGTATGGCTCCAGTTCGAAAACGAGCAAAAATGATAAGCTCCAGTGGGCACCCACGACAAATAATTTCGTTATTGCACATAATTCATCGATAATTTAGTAGATTATAGGCGTTTTAGCCGAGCATAATGACATTTTATCTAATATTTGTGCACACATTTGTCTCTTTGCGCATTGCAGAGCAAATATATATATGTTACCATTGCATAATATATTAGGCGGCTTAGAGTCAAATAGTAACAGAATCGTTCACTTTATGATGAAAACCTGGCCAAGTTAATTTACAATGGTGTTTTGGGAACCACATTAAAATAAACCATAGTTAAGCAGGATCCACAAAGAAAACAGCAATGGCCAAAATTCAGTTGAGATTTAATGTATCATAATACTATTCAATCACACACTGTTAGAAAAAAGACCGTTGCTTTAACTGTCTGAGACCCCGCAACATCGCTGCCAACATTTGACCGTAAAACATACGGCCAGGCCGTAGCATATTCCACGGTATAAAACCGTAACTGGCAGACCGTAACCAGTAACCGTCAGACCGTTGTATTTTTTACGGTTCAACACCGTTTAATTAATATCAAGACCGTAACTAATAAAGGTCAGACCAATGGTATTTTTCATGGGTCAACACCAATTGTTTGCTCTTAATTTGCTAATTTACCATATAATTAGCCAGATTCCCATGGTGACAATATGGTAGGCATTACGATGCATATCTTTTTGAATGGTCGAAACTAGTATTATTCGTAACTGAAAAATACATCTCAGTTCTTATGTTACGATCATTTTTTATGAAACTTTGCAGTTTGCAGAGGATCAAGCTTGTTATCGGCCTCGTATAATTTAATCCGGAAAAAGGCTGCGCACGCGTAATGTTTTCGCCTTTCACTAACTACTGTATTAAAATGGATGTAAATAAAAAACGATACTAGTAATAGCTGATAAGCCAACCCATCACTATTCAGTTATGAGTAATACTAATTTCGACCATTCTAAAACATGAATAGGCATGCCCTTTTAAGCCATAAGAAGAACAAAGCTACATGTTTCACAGTTTAAACTCAAATTTATGTACATGTAAAAGTAAAATATCTTAATGGCATACATTTTGGTAACATGTAAGGCGTGAAATTGTTCAGTCACTTGTAACCACAGTTTTTGTTTTAACAGGTGAATCCGTACATCATGACAATACAGTACCAGTCAGAATAAGTGGTATTTTTAAGCGAACCTTTATTGCGATATTGAGCGTGCTTAATTTAGAAATAGGCGTGATTATACCACAACACCAAAATTCTGTTGCGCTTATTATTGCAATATTGAACTCAAAATATTGCGATACTAGGCGCGCTAAATTTTATACAGACCCGATAGTGTTATATTTATATTAGATAAATACTGTGCATATAGTGTACATATATTATTGTGGCAGAACTCCGTATGTTGGAGATACGAAATTCTCTCCGTGCTTCACGTTGTGTTTGTATTTTTGGGTGCCGATAACTCATTGAACCGTAAGATCTTTTGTAACTTCTTTTATTTTCTGAACATAGCTTCTCGTTAAAGATCGACAGCTGATGCTAGCATTTTCAGGCTCTTCTGGATCAGTAAGTCATTCCCAGTGCGCTACTCATAGGAGGACTCAGTCAACTGAACACTGGTGGATATAATTTCAGTGTTATATTTGAAATTGGTAACCTACTTATCAAAATCATGTGACGATGTTACTGGCCAAGTTTGACAACTGCTTGTCAACGGCTCGTCACTAAAGGTAGCTTTCGTGTAGCTTTCGTATATCATGACCAGTGCAGTGTACCAAAACAACTAATATCTTTTAGACCTCTGCACTGATTCGACTGGGAACTTTCCTGAGAATTAGCCAGAATCAGCATCGCGTGATCTCGTCATCATGCTAAGTACGGCTGCCCGACTAACAATCCCACGCCTGTTGTTCGTGCATCGTAATAGTTTGAACTGATGCAATAGTCCACAGGGATGTGATCAGGCAGGGGCGCACATCGTTCTGTTACATACCTCCCATACAAAGAGGATTTCGCATAGGCTGATGCGAAATCATCCTAGCAGGAATAGTTAACAGAAAGATGTCACACTGTTAGTTTTAGTGTAAGTATTATTATAAATAGGATTTGATATCCTTTAGTTTTTAGGCAATCTTTCTGGTTACCATTGGAAGGTGATGATACCCCCCCCTGTTTGGTGTCATTTCAGGAACGATAACTCTATCCAAAGTACATGACCTACATTCTCTGCAGTACTCCTGTTTTGGGGGCAGTATATACAGTTTGACCTATATTCTCCGCCCACGCATTGCATCATGGTCTATTTGTATACCGGTTGGGCATGTCCAAAAAAATTCAAAAACTTCAAAAATTTCAAAAATTTCAAAACTTTCAAAAATTTCAAAAAGTTCAAAAAGTTGGGGGTACGGTGGTGAGCGCCACCGAAAAGAGCAATCAGGAAGGATATACTCAGCATAATGACGGCCAAGGTCTAAGGCAAGACTACTATTGTTAATACATTTATACATCTGTATTCAATCTCTGAAAAGGAAAACTATGTGCATGATACGTGAGTGGGACATCTCCATCCAGTTACTAAGCAGACTTAACTATAGTTAAATGATAACACATGTGTGTACCTGCTTACTGAAAAGAGGATATGACCTCTGCGTGTTAGCAGGGTTTAGATGTATGAGTAAAATTGGATTTTTACTCCATTAAAAATCTGTCTGTGCAGAACATCTAATTGGCAGGATAGCCTGATTTAAAAGTAGACCATAATTTATATTTATTTGTTGAAGACTTTAAAGTCGATTTAATTGATGGAACAACCATGGTTCTACCTATCTCACGTATCCAGCGATAATCAATGCATCTACCTATTCTAATCTGATTAAGTTTCAGCCTTAGACCTTGGTCTTTATATAATCATATGGCATGCGACGAATTAATAGTTGGTATACAATACCGAGTGGAATCACAATTCAGCACAATGAGTTCGTGTATAACTAAAACGGGGTTTCACAATAAGTTCGTGTTTTTATAACACAAGTTTTCTTCTTGACATCTTCTTCGTGGAATGTCATCTATTTATTTTATATACACTTGTTGTTTCTTGACAATTTCTTCGTGGAATGTCATATATTTATTTTATATACACTGGTTGTTTTCTTGACATCTTCTTCTTGGAATGTCATTTATTTAATAATCCTCGTCTAATCCTCTTGTTGGGTTGATGAACATGATTAGCTGGAAGGGATACAAGTCCAAGCACAGGCCTCGGCGGAGATGTACGTGACTACGTACTCAAGAATCTCCAAGCGAAAGTGGTTAAATTCTTGATCCGATCCAGTGGTTCTAATGGGTATGAATGGTTTAATGCGAACACAATCGCATGTTTCATATTATGGGATAGACGGGTATTTCCTTCTGCGTTGAGGTGAACTTTATCAGGATTCAAGGCTGATTCCTCAACGAAGGTGGATAGTCTTCGAATCGGCCAGTAGTACGCTCCGAAGTAATTGGTTGAATTGATGCACGTGGTCATTATATGGGTTTACATCGGTTCTGCGAGTACTCGTCTTCTTTTCTGGACCTGGAAGTCGGACTTTTCTTCTCTGAAGTAGCTCGCAGACAATTACTTTTGTAGGAGTTGGGTCTTGTAGTTTGTTGATTAGTTGGGTTAGGTCGTAGTATGTATCTTCTACTGATCTAGAGGAGAGGTCATTGCCTCCACACATTATTTTACGTAGTTGTTGTAGTTGGCTGATGGTTGATGTAAACTTTGTAGGCTGTGGAGTCGCAATCCGCTAATACCATACATAGTTACTGTAATATTGGGGTCGACTAAGTTTAATGCTCTGCGGAAGTTGTTGGGGTATAGCGTCACATTCTCCGTTGATAGTAAATGTTGAGCCAGTCGTTGAATATGGCTGGATCCGAAGATGACAACGTTGATGTTGGACATTTTCTAATAGGGTTGATGTCGAGGAAGCTTCGTCAGTGGTGATCAATTATGGTAGTTGCATGAGTTGGTGCTGCTGTAAATAGGCAATATCTTTTTCAGTTAGTTGAATTTTGGTACGTCTGAGAGTTCTAGGAGTGAATCGCGATTCGGCTGTTCGCTTGGTTTTCGATACAGGTGCTGAAGACGTGGAGGTGTCTTCGTTCAAGGTACCTGCATCTTCACGTACACCTAGTGACCCAAATCTGACGTTATGGCGCCTATTGCGGCGTTTATGTTTTTCATAAGAGGGACCTAAGTTTATTCCGGTAAAGACAGAGGGCAAGTACCAAAGCTAACATTGCCACAATTATAATTACATAAACATATTTTGGAATTACAGAATCGAGGGGTGTTATGCTTTCCAGTTTGTCAAATGAATCAATTAACTGATGTAATGGTATTTTATTAACACATTTCAATGCGATTGGTAAAGTAAAAATCTTAAAATGATCAATTCTGTCCAAGACAGGTTTCCAAAGGTAGAACTTGGAAAGATTAAATTTAGGAAGAATCTCGTTATCAAACGCATTTATAAGCTGAGAGTTGTCACCTGAGAAGAGACTCTCAATTTTCACATTCGGGGCGGAAGCGATACATGTAGGTTGTAAGGTTAATAATCCAATGGGCGGAAATAATGTCACTTCTTGAGAACTTATATAATCTTTACACATTACCAAGAAAGTTATTGGTTTAGCCAAGCTAATGACAAAGAGTCCAGTGTTTACATTTCTGACAAATGGTAGGTTAACGCTTGGTTGCACTTTTATAATGCAATGGTCTTTTATTGACCCCGTGTCATTCATGAGTAATGCGATAGGGCACAGTTTATTGTTGTAAAGCGTTCTAATAACACCATCAAAAGGACAGAATGGTAATGGATTCATTAAGCTGAGCGATTTATCGGGTAATATTATGAATTGAGTACGACCAGCATTTATTATTAAGTGTTTATTGTCAAACCGATATTCAGCAATCACATGTCTTAAATCCGAAGACAAAAAATTGTTATTAGGTGCATATGGGAACGAATGAATCTTAAAGAGTTAAAATTTGTTCCTTATATTGATCAGAGGAATTTTCACTAGTACAATTAGTCGATTGTTTGTCAATAGAGTAGAACACTTGAAGTTTTTATAGTACTTCCATAATTCAGTGGTGGGATCAAATGGTAATTTCAGATGATCTGGAAGATGTTTGTCCAAGTAAGATAATTATCTTCATAATGTATTAATACGAACCACACTTGGAGCAATTCTTTGGTAGTTAAGATAATTATTTGCGTAACCATGTATTCTACGTGAAATCTAGCAGCAGTACTCATTTGATTTATCTCGGTAAATTCTTAGGTCAATATGATGATGCAAATTAGAGTAATATTCCAATGTCCTTAATTTGTGCGATTGCTTGTTGAATGCCTCAGTGAGTACATTCTGAATATATTTAACTGTTTCAACCAAATTTTATTGAGGTCGCTCTCACTGACTGTTCCAAACAGCCAGGATAATCCTTCTCCTATGAAGGGGAGCAACGACCTTCTATTCTTATGTGGCGAGTCATCGTGAAGCGTTTTGTATTCGACAAATTGCGAAAGAAATTCTAAGTGTTCGGTGTTCAGTATCTCAAAGTTTTCACTGAAACTCGCGAAGATCTCTTCGAATTGTTAAGTTGTACCTGTCAAGTTAAACGACTCATGTCTGTTTGTTTGTATTGTTTTTAACTTTGTTCGGTCCAACTCTTTTCGAGCTATTTTTATTTGTCTCGACAGGGATTTCAAGTAATTTTGAAATGGTTCTAAGTTTACTAGGAAACCTATTGTCCAATCTGCATTGGTCATATATATATCTTTAAGTTTATGGAAAATCACATTATGTCGCGTCACAATAATGTTATTCATTTGATCTAATTATAGTGAGATTAAGGTCACATAGAGTACTAGTATTGCCGAAAAGAGAAGAGTCACATGATTAGAGTGATACCACAGGTTAGCTTTGGGGTATTCTAGTTGTTGTGTCTGGTTGTCTTTGTTATTCTTGTAATTGTAACTATTTACTTAACTTAAATACACTCATTGTTGGAGATTTCAAACTCTCCAAAAACTAATATTAATTCGAACATTCCTAACTATGGTCTTATTTAGATTGGCGAATTTCAGGCGTGCAATGGTACTATTTAAATTTAAGTCAATAAAAATAAATCTGCCTTCTTACTTTTTCACCTATCTCTTTTCACAAAGATGGAATAAGACTGCAGTCACATGGAGGAATTCAGACAAACAAAATATTTCTTTGAAAGAGGACAGTTTTTCTGAAGAGCTACGTATCAAATCCAGTCGTAAGTCGGGATTTTTTACCCTGTGCCAATGCATTCTCTTATATATGCGATTCGACCATAGGTCGCCTCGATATATAAGAGAATGCATTGGCCTAAAATTTTTTTACAATTTTAATAATTTGTTCTTGTATTGTTTAACAATTTTATAATTTCACCCATACAGAGCCCCAGACAAACATAAGCAGACGACACTCTTCTATATGCTTCTATATATGTGGAGGGTTCCCTGTAGGGTAATGGATGTCTGCATAAAACTAATACAGGTCATCACCATGCGCACAGGTCAACGTAAACATCTCCGTAATAATTATAATATTACGTCGACACGTATTCATGTAAAAACCTATTTCCAGAACAATGGGCTTCCCCAATATCGTGACGTCATACTTATGTCGCAGACATTCCAAATAAGGAATAATTTATGCACGACCTGTTTACGAATATTGCCGACAACACTTGAAATCGTTCAGATTTCAACTCTGAAATAACTGTCTCTTTCAAGATAGACGAAACACACTTCAATAACACATCGTTTCGGTCTTTGTCGACTGAACATAACACTCATTTTCCTATTGCGATGAGATTATTAAAAGCGTCGAATACGAGTTTTACCGATGAATAAATGTCGTTCTTTTAAAAAAATATTTGAAACAGGAAGCTTATTTGTCAATGTGTGCGCATGCTCAAATTAAAATATCGCGTCTCTTTATTCTGCCCAGTATTTAAATTTAGATCAATATATCGGTTAGCCAATTGGGGTTAGCGGTTTCTGGTACCACTTCCAATCAAAACAAGGAATTTCCTGGTATATCCCCAAGTCTGGAAATAGCTTTCTGGCCAGTCCTGTTCGACTCAGATGAATTTATATGATATACTGAGTCGAAAATTTATGTCGACTGAGGTCAACGCTGCACAATCCTCCCTAACAAGGAATTCTTTAGCAGAGCTAAAGAAGGCAAACAATAAATGAGCAGCGGGGATAAACAAACCGTGGAATAAGCTAGGCCATTAATGGGACCTTGTAAATAATCAAGGACATGCAGTAGAAATGCATGTGATCACGTCTGATCCATATCCATCAATGGAAAGGGGGATAACAGACTATTCGACAGGGTAGTCATGTATTAGAGATCAGTCTCTAGAAGGGGCATAACTGTCAGGGATTCAATTGTAAGCAGGCGACCAGGTTCAAACTGATATTCATCTGAGTCGTCCTCTGCTGCTGATAATTTGGCATGAACAGATTCAATGTCTGTAACCATTGTGATGTCTTGTAATCCCAAATTGGGAGGTAAATCATAATCGTCGGTAGATGCGTTATATGCATTGTGCCTATCATCACTGTACTCTTCAGTAGAGGCATTTTAATCATTCTGAGCCTCTTGAGTAATTTTACGAGCACGCAGCTTAGTGCTCGGAATCTGATCTGACCTGGCGTTTCATTGTAAGAAGGCGCTGATAAGGTATATTATCGTCGGATTAAGAATCAGATGAGGAGACTTGGATTTGATTGAGGAAAACATTTTAACAGTACCTAGATGCGCATTATCATCGTGGTACTGTTGCGTAATGTGAGCTTGTAGATGAGAAGGAATGCGAATTCGAATGACAGGGTCATCCTTGGCATGACTAATATAGTGCAAGATGTCATTGATGAGTATGTATTTTTCCCAAATGGAGGGTGGTGGATTGTTGAATTTATATTGTTTCTTAAGTTCTACTAGCTCAGCATTTATCTTGTTATATAGTGATGTTGAAATCAACATGAGTGAGTTGAGATTGACGAGATAAGTCATCAGGAGGAATTATGCACTTGGCAAATTCTTTTGGTTCAAATTTGTTAGAATGTATGACTGTCACTTGATAAGCCTTATCACTGATATCAGGAATGTCTCCACCAACTGAGGAATCAGTGTGAGTATGAGGATTTAACTGAGAAGGTGCACGTGGACGAGAGAGTCAGTCTGTACAGAGATTCGAAGGACCTGGAATGTATTCAATCTGGAAATTTTAGCCAGCAATATCCAGTGCCCAATTCTGAAGTTTCTTATTGGCACTAAGAGGGCGTTTAAGAAGATGTTCAAAGGGGTTTGTGGTCAGTACGAATGGCAAACTGAGTATTTGATAAGTAATGATCAAACTTCAGAAGGGCATATTGAATGGCGAAGCATTCCTTTTCAATTGTGGCCTAGCGGCCTTGAGTATCACTAAGTGTGTGAGAGAGGAAATAGGTTGGTCTTTCCAATTCACCAGCGTAGTGGGATCAAGATTTGGATCTTCATAAGGTTGATTAAGACATGCCCCGATACAATTGTCAGAGGCATCGGTATATAACCAATATGGTTTGTTGACATCTGGGTATGCAAGATACGATACTCCAGTTAGCTTTGATTTCATGGTATCAAAGCTTTTTTGGCATTCATCAGTCCATTTAAACTATGAATACTTTTTAGTGAGATTGATCAGAGGTGTAGCGATGACGCTAAAACCGGGAAATCAAACAACGATAGTATGATGTCATTCCCATAAATGATCTAACTCCTTTAATGTTGGTAGGTGGTGGAACACCTCGAATGGCCTTGACTTGATCAAGGTCGGGTTTGACACCATCCGTGTTAATACAAAAATTTAAGTACTTGGTCTCAGTTTGGACAAACATATACTTTTTCAATTTGAGTTTCAATTAATGTTGTCGAAGGCGATCAAAGACAGTTTGAATGTCTTGACGATGTTGAGCCTCCGTCGGCGAGAATATCAAAATATCGTCTAAGTAGGCTAATGAGCGATCTTGTAGGCCTTCTAAGACGACGGACATTAGCTCTTGAAACAAACTTGGGGCGTTTGAAAGACCGAAGCTCATTACCTTGAAAGAATAGGTCCCTCTATGGCAGGTATCTGTAGACTTTTCATGGGCATCTTCATCTATAGATTTGCCAGTAGCCTGACTTAAGATCAAGAGCTGTCAGGTATTTAGAGTCATTTAGAGAATTAAATATGTCATCAGTGACCGGGAGTGGCCAAGTAATTGGTTTAGTAATAGCATTGAGCTTTCGAAAGTCGACACACAATCTTGATGAACCGTCTTTCTTGCCCACAAGTAAGCAAGGAAAGGACCATGGTGATCTAGCAGGGGTAATGATATCTGATTTAAGCATATCATCAATTGCCTGATGCATGATCTGCTTTTTAGCCAATGGAACACGGTATGGTTGGCACTTGATGGGTGCATTACTTTGTGTATCTATTTTCATCTTTACTGTGTCAGTAAAGGTTAAGTCTGCATCAGTTGCAGCAACGAGACCTTCATTACTTTTAAGAAGATATGTGACTATGTGTTTCTTATCTGAGGGTACATCAACCTCAGCATAATTAATTTTTGATGGCTTTGTGTCATGGGAAAATGACTGAGTGGGTGACTGGGAGACTTCAGAAATATGAGCTGTCTCAAGAGGTTCAACCTTGCCTAAGACACATCCCTTTCTAAGTTTATAGAACTTGTCAGTATCATTGCCAATGTATACAGGGATGCTACTTAAAGAAATAAGGTCATTAACATTAATGACTGCATCACTTAAGTTCAAGCCGGGCTGTTCAGATAAGAACCCATGATCCAGATGACTAACTTGTAACAGTTAGTGTCAAATAAGCCACATCCTCCAACGATGTGAGCACAAGTTAAGACAAAACTCTGGGGCTTGGGAAGTGCTTCCTTCTTAAATCTAACAAGGCTTGCAATCTCTAAGTCAGGTACCATTGGAACGATGCAATGATTAATCTTCAAACATTGCAAGTCAAAGAATATTCGCACACAGTTTTGAACCATCCAGTCTGTACCTAAGATTATATTGCGTGTCAAATTTTCCACAATATAAAAATCATGTTTCATCTTTAACCCACTAACTTTGAAAGGTTATTCAATTTGACCAATACATTTGAGTTCACTTCCTGTGGCTGAAGTCAAATTTTCCTTCCTTCTGTTAAGTTTGGGTCTATTTGTGATTTGTTTATATAAATGGTTGCTAGTATGCTGCACTGTGCTCCAGTATCACAAAGGGTACGAACACGTTGTTTGCCTATTTGAAGCAATATTTAGGACGGTATAGGGGTACCAGTAACATTCACCTCTTTGGATAATATTTCCCTTTTGAATTTTTCAGAAGTTTTACCATTTTTATTTGATTTGTGGTTATGAGAGACTCCATGACTATTTATGGTATGTTTCATTTGAGTATATGTTTGATTGCTTGCTTTAGTTATCCTTTAACTTGGTTTAACCATTCTTTTCTATCTTAAGTTGATTTGCAACATCATTTGTTTTATGAAACTTTTCAACTATTTTAGTAGTTTTACTAGTCGGTTTATTGTGTTTTGTGTACCGTGCATTCAGTTTGGGCGATTTCATTTTAAGTACATTGTATTTATCTTTAGTCTCAACAAGTGTGAACTTGGAGTTGGAATTTTTATTTTTCATCAAATTCTTTGGGGTATGACGTTGCTGTGGCCTTGAAGGCATCGAACTATCAGGCATATGTATATTTGTATAGTCTGGAGGACAGTAGTCATGTTCCAGGACACTATACCTATTGTTAGGAAAAGTTATTTGAAAATTGGGCTGACTTCGATGTTTTTGAGTTTTATTTCGATTTTCAGTCTTGTTTGAGTTCGTTTGACCTTGGTAGGACGGAATTCGTTGTTTGAGACTAAGAATTTTGCTTGGAAATTGGTTTATTCCAAATTTTTGTGTTTTTCAATTTTGTGCCATTCGGATTGCCATTTTGGTAGCCATCATGCATAACAAAATTTATTTCTGTTTTTCGGGGATTTTTTGATTTCCCGTAATTTAATAGGTTATTGATTTGGTTGTTTTTGAGTGTTTTGTCCCTTAAAGGGGCACTTAATAGGTGAGTTTTGAAAATTCCTATTTTTCGAGTTTTGTGGTGAATTGTTCATTTTTATTATCCCATGGCGAGGTGAATCGCGGATTTATAGAGAGTCTTTCTCGAATTGCATGCATTTTAATAGGTTAATTTGGTGATTGACCATGTTTATGGAAGTTAGACCCACGGTTGTCGAATTTTCGCGTTCGTGGATCCGCATGTTTAGAGTTAATTGTATTTGTCGTCTTGTGACCCATAACAGAAGTATTCTTTAGTTTATTTAATTTATTTGTGTTCTCCTATGATTTCTTGTTCGATTTTGCTCGATCAGCATATGACAATTCGGAATGCAAGTGACTGAGCACCGTTTTGACATGAAGGTCAGCGTTGAGTCGCAGGTTGTCAATCATTTTTACTGTGGGTCTGGCACAGTGTATATGCCGTGTTTTTAATATGTGAATCGTTGTTATACGTTTTAGCAAACCTGTGCCAATGTAATGGAATTACATTCTGTGTGCGAAAATTTTTACATGTTAAATTTGGATAGAGTGCATTATTGGAGACAATTTTGTAAGGCTTTGATTTATGGTTAATATGGTTAACCCGCGCGCGCGCCTTGCTGCTCGTCCAAGTCGTTACGCATTCGGCGTTTAAAATTGGGTTCGTTGTCCCATAATCGCACAAGTGGTCCTTGTACCAACATTCATGTGTAGCTTCCAACAGCTTCAACACAATTTTGTTGGCGGTTGAGGAAGTTTATTTATTGCTTGAACTTGATGAATTTCTCTTGGGCGGAGTCTACAAGCATCATATTTGTGGCCCAATTTGAGACAGTAATTACACTGCACTGTTTTTGGTTTAACCCTATTTACATCCATCTGTTCTTGCTCCTATGGGTTTTCATTCGTTTGTCTGCGACTAAAACGCATTGAAAATCGTTTAAGGATATTAAATTCCTCTACAGCTACGAAAGCTGCTTGATCCAATGTTTGTGGATCTTCTCGCAAGATTTTCATCTTGAGATTTGCGTCATTTAACCCGTCAGCGTATAGTATTAGGGTGCTATTTCACACTGTATAGTATTAGGGTGGTATTTCACAGTGTATAGTATTATGGTGGTATTTCACAGTGTATAGTATTAGGGTGGTATTTCACAGTGTATAGTATTAGGCTGGTAATTCAAAGTGTATAGTATTAGGGTGCTATTTCACAGTGTATAGTATTAGGGTGGTATTTCACAGTGTATAGTATTAGGGTGGTATTTCACAGTGTGTAGTATTAGGGTGGTATTTCACAGTGTGTAATATTAGGGTGGTATTTCACAGTGTATAGTATTAGGGTGGTATTTCACAGTGTGTAATATTAGGGTGGTATTTCACAGTGTATATTATCAGGGTGGTATTAGGGTGGTATTATGGTGGTATTATGTTGGTATTAGGGTGGTATTTAACAGTATATAGTATTAGGGTGGTATTTCACAGTGTATAGGACTAGGGTGGTATTTCACAGTGTATAGTATTAGGGTGGTATTAGGGTGGTATTATGGTGGTATTAGGGTGGTATTAGGGTGGTATTTCACAGTGTATAGTATTAGGGTGGCATTTCACAGTGTATAGTATTCGGGTGGTATTTCACAGTGTATAGTATTAGGGTGGTATTTCACAGTGTATAGTATTAGGGTGGTATTTCACACCATGTACGTCGAACACTATCCACCAGTCTATTGTGCTTTTTGAAACTGGTTTCTGCATGAATTTCTTCTAATTGAGAACTTTCGAATAACATATAACAGGTGTGGTCATTCGCATTCCGTGGCTTTTGGATGCATCATTGCTAACATTTCGAAGTTTATGATCTGATTAAAATAAGTTTAAGTGGTATATTTGACAATAATTACGCTCTTTAAAACACTTCTCCAAATATGTCCGTTATTTCGTCAAAGACACTTTTTCAAATATCTCCGTTATTTCGTTTATAAAAATAATTTCATATTTCTATATTTTATTCTATATTTCTCCCTATTTCGCTATTTCGCTGTATTTTCCTATTTCAATTTTCGATGAATTTTCCTATTTCGCTTTTTCGTTTTATTTCATATTTCGATAATTCGCTATATTTGACATATTATGGGATATGGTATTATATGATACCCTACTTTCTGATATTCAATCGAACATCACGTGCCTCCCTTGGTCGCGATTGTATGCCAATAGCCATCATATCGTGAACCCCGATATGTTATCTTTTGGTAGTCAAGCGTGTGCGTATTGCCTGGATATTGTTATGAGTGACATTTGGCTGTGCACTGGTATGCGCCGTCTTCTATTCCCGACGCAAATAAAGGAAATAGGAATATGTTATATTCAAATATCACTATAATAGTGGCAAATCGCTATAATAGTGGAATTCAGGATGTGCCTGACCTGTTTATAGGCAAATAGTTCATTGGTTTTGCATGCATATATCTACATGCGTGGTTATTGTGTTTTCAATGTTACAACACTAAAACACAATTGGAATGGCGAACTATGTGGTAAATTATAATAGCTCAGACGATGTTATTAAATTCTCCATATAGGGTTAATGTTTTCATGATTCTAACGAACATAAATGTTATCAGATTAGACCAGTCTGTTAATCCTGATTTTGTATTTGGAAAGTTATGATATCCTGATGAAATAAACTCAGCATGGCAATATGTAATATGGTGTGTGCACCTCTAAGCATCATGATTAGTTTCTCGAAATCAGGCATGTACTAAGTATTATGAAATCGTATGATATAAGGTACAACAAATGCTGGCACTATATAATTTATTACGAGTGTCTGTGAGTTATACCAGACTGACACGAAACGTTATGTCTAACAGTCTGTTGACGGCATAGTAATATCCGAAATGAGCTTATGGACAAAATGATAAGATAAGAACTAATACATAATCCAATTTGATTACAAATTATCGACATACTATGACCTCAAAATCAGGTTATTGGAAAACGGCATGCCTGCTATGGGAAAGTAATTGTCTCATTTGGAAATGGATACGCCACGCATCGACCGATGGCAAATTTAAAAGTTAATGATCCATGCTATAGGGAAATGAAATTAACTCCAAGTTCACTGTTTGCAATTCGTTAGGAAAAAAATAATGAATGTCGGCAATAATGCCGTATTCTAGTTGGCATGCGAACGGATTGTCCCATGAATAAATCGGGTCGCAGTTAAATTGATAGTAACAATAGGCGACACTAAATTTCTGTGCTGACCTCAATGAATAAAAGTTATTGAGGTCCATTTAGCCCGAGTGGAACATACATTGTAAATGAGTATTATGATGTCCCGTTAATCTTGTATCAAACGAGCCAGGGTAGAAATTGATTTGAATGAATTGTTAGATTCTGTCATCAATTCAATGTTTTGAGAAAGCTCGTTATTAAAGGAATGTATTTCTTACTACATTGATTTATTTTGCCCAAGTTAAACCCCATGTGGAATAATTATACTTCCATGGCTTAGTATGGAAGTATATTGTTTTTTCCGATTTTCCTTTTTCTCTATTATTATTATTTTCCTTCTTATAAATTTATAACAAGCAAATCTCAGTAAGCACAATAGCTAGAAAGCTGGAAGTTTGTATTGAAATAGGGGTATACATAATCTAGTGCTTAGACCTATTGAGGATACTGTCCTTACTTGTATTGCAGAGTTATATCCATTTATGTGAAAACATGGGTGTTGTCATATCTCCGAACATATAAGGAGTTCAGCACTGAAATTTGGTCGTTAGATACATCTTGATACCAACTGAAGCATGAGCACATCAAAAACTTTCCTCTCCAGAGTTATCTCACATATATAGGTCATACTCAAATGTCTTCTGATCGCATGTCCTCACATAGCAAGAAAGATAGCTGGATTTAGTTTCTATGGTGGTGCTGGCCGTTGCGAATATACTACACAAAAATATTTTGGACAGGGTCGATGAAAACAAAATGACTTGACTTGAAAGGATTCAAATCCGAACCAATTTCAACAATCCGGGCTTACTGTTCGTTGTCACTATGTGGTTCGCATATTGCTCAGCATTATTAAGTAGTTGGCTACCATTTCGCCAGCTTTTAGATTCGATTATCTTATTTAGCCTATCCTCGTATATCGCCAGTTCTTGGTCAACCTACCTGGTCAGTATTGTTTTTGTTCTATCCATACATTTGCTGCGGTACTTCAATATGAAATCGACACCCTTTGTTCAATGAAAATGACCATGTTGACATCGTACTGTAAAATGAACGAAAGGTGCCGCAGGTAGTCCAGGTAGGTTCTTCTCTGACTGGGATGCGGATTTTTCTATGATCCGCGACCTATATAGAATAATGACGTCACGAGCGTAAACTCGCTCCTTTCAAATTATAGACCTGAAAGAAATCGAAAGAACAATTAAGAGCATTCACTGTTAGTCTCTTAAATATACATTATCCGATTAAACATTCCTCAATTACTATATTCCATTGGCTTCTGGGATAACAAATATATGATTCGAGTCGAAGAACCCACTCTTCAAAGTTATTTTTTTCCGCTCAGCAAATATTCGTCAAACGGACCAAATTGCGGATCAAGATGGATAACTCTAAAATCAAGTGGTAAAACGGCCAAATTTTGTGATAATCAAGTGATAATACGGCCACATTACGTTGAACAACATGTTGATAAATAACACGTTTTGGGAAAAATTTTACCATATTTGAAAGTGGTTAGCATTATTTTGTTGCCATTAATCGATTCTGATAACGAAAGCGTAATTTGAAGAAATGTTGTTGTTGTAGTAACATGATGATATGGGGACCGTCTAATCGGATTGAGTACCTCTAATCCCATTGTATGGAAACCGTTCATTTGTCTCACTTCGGTACAAATTTTTGAAATCAGTTGAATAATTGCTGACTTTGGTTAGCTTTCGTGGAGTATACATGTACATGATTTTATACGGTATTTCTTGTACTTATCGGCATAAGTATATTTTCCTCACTATCTAATTGGGTATCCATAAAGCTTTGAAAATCGAGTGAACCACTCCATCCATTTGCATAATGGCTGTATTCTGGAAAGCAAAAATTGCATTTGCCTGAAAATGAAAGTGTCAGTGACACTGAAGCTCAACTTGGGGAGGAGTTAATAATTTTATGCTGAGCAGTCAATAGAATGATAAGTAGGAAAGTCAAAATGTTTCAGTAAACGGATTGTATTCTGTAAATAATTTCATCTCAAACAAAATCTCCAATAAATGTGGCCTGAATGATGTGAAGGGTGTGAAGGGTCTGTTTTATGGTTTATGCCAGCATGGCAAAGGGGATGCCAATACCTATTAACTTCACACTGGGTGGATAGCAACACACCGACCCCCCCGGACTAGCAGGAAAATACTAGTATGAAGGATCGACTGGTAACCGATAGTGACCCCTCGGCTATCTACAAGTCAACAAAGGATACAGGATAGTAAAAATCATTCTGCCGCCATACATGAACATTTTTCACGTGATAAGTGTATAAAATAGGTGTATGCATATCATGACGGAAAAGGAACGTAGCTGTAAGATATATTAAATATATGGGGATATTTTATGGTTCTGTTGCCGAATTTGTACAGGTACATGTTTCCCCGTCCATCATGATACGAGATTTGTGAGGCATGATACAGGAAATGATTTAGCAACGCTCTTCATTTAGCATCAGCCAATGATATTGTGTTTAGCTGTGCAGATTATAAATTATAATTTCTTATGTGATCCTTTAAAATATATCAATTTATATTGTACATAAGAATTCCCGTAAATGAAAGCATAGGGGAGTATGCCACTAACATAAGGTGCTAACAGTTAAGGTGATATAGTAGTCAAACAACAGGTAAAGATAAATAGTTTATTTGTTTAAATAATAGTATAATTACAGTAATTCTGATTAATTTCATCTCAAATAAAATCTCCACTAAATGTGGCCTGAAGGGTGTGAAGGGTGTGAAGGGTGTGCCGATGGATTCATATTTGAAATCCAAGATGGCTTCAGGCCCCCATGGTTTTAAACAATTTCGGAAGAATTGGACATAATTCCGTCTAAAGGTCACCCCAAAATAATCATGAAGTTTGGATGAGGGATGTGGCATGTAGGGTGTACCAAAGGAATTTATTCATACAAAGAGTAAAATACAAGATGGCCGCTGGCGACCCGAAATTCGAAAAATATCGTCTCCCATCTAGAGGTCACCCGGAAGATAAATATCAGTTTTAAAAGGCGTAGGGCCGTTGGTTCTTCAATTACTTTTTATCGGTTAATGGGCGTATTGGAGATAACTTTTTCCTGCCTTTCCCGTGAGTCGATTATAAATTGATTATACAGTTTGTTTCTGCCCCAACGCACTTTGTCGATTGATTACACAGTCCTGGAATGGCTATGGAAGTCCAACAAATTCGCCAAGTATGGCGATGTGAAGTCAGAACGAACACGGGAGCCCCTATACCTGATCACATTTGTCTTGGGGAGAGAATAAAGAAACATCTGGACTTGATTGTATTGGGGTTGAGGTGATCGGTGGGATTTGAAGTGTCCTCCGCTTAGGGGCACCACAAAACATCATTTTAAAAACCATATTTGGCCTTATTCGTAGATTATTATTCGATTAGAATGTGATAATACAGTCCCGAAACGACTATGGAAGCTCATCAAATGAGGCAATTATGGCGATGTGACGACAGAACGAACGTGGAAGCCCCCAAACCTATAATATTTGTCTTGGAGAGATACAGGAAGAAACAGTTGTGGATTTCATTTTATTGGGTTTGAGATGATCGAATAGGTTTTGACGTTTCTTCGGCGTAGTGGCAACATAACAAAACATTTGTTTGACAATATTTGACCTTATTCGTAAAACAGTGGGCGACGGTCATCATGATATTTTATTGGTCAGATGTGAATTGGCCGAATGGCCCTCTTTTAACATCTTGACATAAATAGATCATGGGGCAGATAAGTGGCACGATGGGCCACTTTCCGCATTTGGTTTCCGGTCACTAAAACAGGTCGGATTTTGGATTTTTTTTCGAAAACATGTCCTATACTTACACTTCGAATAATTTCTCGGGTTGGTTCGTCCCAAAATAAAAGGCCACCCCCAAAAATTCGTCCTTGTATCATGGTGTGTTTTCCTGCCCACCCCCTTGAGTCGATTTGAATTTGATTATAAAGTCCCGGAACGATTGTGGAAGTCCAACAAATGCGCCAATTGTGGCGATGTGAGGTCAGAACAAACATGGAAGTTCCCATACCTTATCATATTTGTATTGGGCAGAGACAGAAAGAAACATCCGGACATCATTGGATTGGGGTTGAGGTGATCGGGTGGGCTTTGCAGTGTCTTCGACTTAGGGATACCCTAAAACACCCTTTGTTTTACCATATTTGGCCTTACTCGTAAAACATTGGCGACGGCCATCATGGAGTTTTATTGGTCAAATGTGAAATGGCCGAAAGTCCCTTATTTTAAATTCTTTACATAAATCGATCATGGGGAAAATAAATTCCACAATGGGCCAATTACACCAATTGGTTTCCGGCCATTAAGATGGGTTGCATTCTGGCATTGTTTTGAAAACATGTCCTATACTTACACTTCGAAACCTTTCCTTGGTTGGTTGGTCCCAAATATAAAAAAACATATTATTATTTTCTTTATATTTTATTTAGTTATTTCCTGCCCACTGAAAAGACTTGCGTGAGTACATATATGTCCAAGTTTATAGGCAAATATTCCTTAGTTTTGAATGTATATATCTACATGCGTGGCTATTTTGAGTTCAATGTTACAACCCTATAACAGTATTGAAATGGCGAACTGTGTGGTAAATTATAATGGCTCAGTCGATGTTATTAAATTCTCCATTATAGGGTTAATGTTTTCATGATTCTAACGAACATAAATTGTTTTATGGTGCCCACATTCATAGCAGGGTACCTTGTTTGTGGGCCATGATAATGTGGCATCACCATTGCTCATTCTGAATATGGGCTCCATAACATATTCTGAATATGGGCTCCATAAATGTTTTTTTTATCAGATTAGACCAGTCGGTTAATCCTGATTTCGTATTTGGAAAGTTATGATATCCTGATGAAATAAACTCAGCATGACAAAATGTCATATGGTATGTGCATCTGTATGCATCATGATTAGTTTCTCGAAATCAGGCATGTAATAAGTATTATGAAATCGCATGATATAAGGTACAACAACTGATGGCACCATATAATCTATTACGGTATTATAGAGTGTCTGCGGGTTATAACAGACTGACATGACATGTCTAACATGTCTGTTGACAGCACAGAATATCCTAAATGAGCTTATGGACAAAATGATAAGATAAGAACTAATACATAATCCAAACTGATTACAAATTATCAACATACTATGACCTCAATTTAGGTTATTGGATAATTGCCTGCTATGGGAAAGTAATTGTCTCATTTGGAAATGGATACGCCACGCATCGACCGATGGCAAATTAAAAGTTAATGATCCATGCTATTGGGAAATGAAATTAACTAATTAATATGGAAGTATATTTTTATTCAATTTTTTAATTTTTTTTCATTATTATACTTCCATGGTGTAACCAAGGAAGTATATTGTTTTTGTACTGGCGCCGTTTTCCGTTTATTTGGAAATACTCAGAAATTTATTGCAGTAGAAACACAAAACCTGTAGCGAATATGTAGGCATCTGAGGTCTACTAAAAATAAAGGTATCCGCATGTCGGTCCAATGTTTCTTGACGGGGTTATGGCCCTTTTTCGATTATTTTTCATTATTATTATTATTATACTTGACACTTTTGCAACCCTTATTACTCGAAAAGTATAAGGAGTAGCACACTAAAACTTGGTACGTATCTTGGGGTCAAAGAGTTTTATGCCCAAGTCGATTAAAGCATAGTGTCCGCATTTTTCCCGAGGAGTTATCTCCCTTTATCTGAAAACATTTCATTTTATTATCTCGGAAATTATAAGGAGCAGAGCATCGAAAATTGGACCGTATGCACACCTCGATATGCCCTACTGCCCACGGGCATCAAAACTTGTGTCCGCTCTTTCCCTGAGGAGTTACCGCCCATAAATAGGGACACACTAAACACCAGGATAAATAAACCGAGGTTTGTTTGTTTGTTTGTTTGTTTTTTGTTATAAGTGCGGTGGCACGTAAGCCGGTATACTGTAGGTATGCCTCCAAAATTTGCACTCTCTACTATACACGCAACCTGCTCAAGGGAGTGGTTGTGTCGGGTGGGTTCAGATTTGGCAAATTCCACCGAAGATCAAATGGGGAAAATTACTCCGAAAATCAGATATTGAGATAAAAACTTTTCGACGAGTGGATGTGATTAGTAGTATCTAAACGCAAGATTAGAAGACTTTTTAAATATTTAGAGTGGACGGTTTAACCCTGGTAGCGTAAAACGTTGTAACGGGTGATATATATTACTCAAATTCAAACGGACTTATCAAGAACCAAGGCAAATGCATGAAAATGCTCACCGATATACTATATAGGTATGTCCGCTCAACTATAAAAGTAACCTATTGTCACGATTTGACCTGTCCAAAACACTCCCCGGACAAAAGTTTTCCTAGGTATCAAATTTCGTCGAAATCCGTTCGTTTTACCCGGTTTGACCTTGAACTGACCATTTCGAAGATCAATGTCAGGTCGGGGTCACGATTTTACCCGCCCAAAACACTCCCCGGACAAAAGTACCCCTAGGTATCAAATTTCGTGGAAATCCGTCTGTTTTACCCGATTTGACTTTGGATTAAACTTTTTGAAGGTCAAGGTCAGGTCGGGGGTTGCGATTTCACCCGTCCAAAACACTCCCTGGACAAAACTACCCATGTTTATCAAATTTCGTTAAAATCCGTATAGCAGTTTTAGCTAACAGACAAACAAACAGACAGACAGAAGTTCCAAAATATATATTAGATTTAGAAATGTCAATGCAAGTCCACCATCGGATCATAAAGCACCAATATGCATTCGCATGAAGAGGAACACACATATACGCATAACACTCACAAGGGATGGGATGGGATACCATGGAAGTATATCTGATTCCATGGAATCTGACCTCTAGTTATTTATTATTATTATTTATTATTCTTAGCAAATTTTCAACTCATTTATCTCTGGAAGTACACGAGATAGGGAACTGAAATTGCGTATGTCTATAGACCTATACTAATTCTAACTGAATAGACTATATATGATATTGTCCCAGGTTGATTTACAGATATCCAGATTTGAGAGCTTCTATGCAGTTAATCGTTAGCAATTTGATACGAAAAAAGTTTTGAACAGGGACGAACTTATATTTTTGAGGTTTGGGTGAGGCCAAATTCATTGGGAAATGAAATTAACTCCGAGTTCACAGTCTGCAATTCATTAGGAAACAAATAATTAATGTATTCTAGTTGGCATGCGAACGGATTGTCCCATGAATAAATCGGGTCGTAGTTAAATTGATAGTAACAATAGGCGACAATAGATTTATGTGCTGACCTCAACGAATAAAGTTATTGAGGTCCATTTAGCCCGAGGCCAACATACATTTTAAATGAGTATTTTTGTTTTATTATTGGGGTTTGGGATTTGACCCGGGATGATTTGAAAGGGCCGGAGGCCCTTTCGTACAACCCACTTGGAAACTATTGTGAGTGTTTTGTTTAATAAAATAAATATAAACAAAACATGAATAAAAATAATTTGTCAAATTTTTTCTTCTTTTTCTTAGGTTTCTTGATTTTTCTTTCACCTGTTGTTATTGGTTTTGCCGTAGTTGTTGCTGTTGACTGTGCTATAGGTTGCTGATCGTTCTTCAATCTGTTATTGGTTCAGATCGTGTTCATTCCTTTCTTTTTCTTTGAATTCTGCCACGAAGACATGGTTCTCGGCTATCGGCTCCTGGGCACCTCTAAAGGTATCTGCGGACTCTGTTGCTGAGTAAATGGAGCCGCTGTTGGTGGTATTGTATGTGGTGATGGATGAGGACACCGGGCCGTGATGATATCCCGGCGTCTGTGTTATGAATGAAGATTCCACTTCCACCACAGACCCCACTGCAGCTGCCTGGATGACATCAGTCGGCTGTATGTTGGAGTCTCCAGACTCGGCAGATGAAGGGTGTTCCCATTCAGTGGCTGAGTGGGGAGGTGGATCTGGGCGTCTCTCTGTCTCCACCGGGACTTCCTATCCGCGTCCCTGCGACGGTGTGAATGGCTCTTTCTCCTCCTCTTTTCGGTCGCAGCTGTTCCCCTGTACTGTGTTGTCCCATGGGCTTGAGACGGTATCGGGACACAATGTGTGACCCGATAATACAAAAAATACTGCACACGGGTGCCTTGACAATGGATACTCCAACACAAGGCAGATCCCGCGAACAGTACCGAAAGAACATCGATCACCTCGGCGGCGGGGATTAAGGAATCCATAATCCGCCGAGTTGTCACGCCAATCACCGGGCAGGCTAAGTCCTCTGAGCTAACCTAGGACGATCTATCACCGGGCAGGCTAAGTCATCGGAGCTAACCTAGGACGATCTATCACCGGGCAGGCTAAGTCATCGGAGCTAACCTATGACGATATATCACCGGGCAGGCTAAGTCATCGGAGCTAACCTAGGACGATCTATCACCGGGCAGGCTAAGTCCTCGGAGCTAACCTAGGACGATCTATCACCGGGCAGGCTAAATCCTCGGAGCTAACCTAGGACGATCTGAACCGACTGGCGATCGACGAGGAGATAACGATTTGTTCGATTCTGTCATCAATTCAATGTTTTGAGAAAGCTCGTTATTCAAGGAATTTATTTCTTAATACACAAATTTATTTTGCCCAAGTTAAACCGCAATGTGGAATAATTATACTTCCATGGCTTAGCATGGAAGTATATTGTTATTCAATTTTGTTTTTCCAATATTATTTATTATTATTTATATTCTTAGCAATTTTATAACGCTTATATATCAGGAAGTACAAGAGATTGGGAGCTGGAATTTCGTGTGTATATAATAGATTATATAGGATAATGTCCGCGCTTGATTTACAGAGTGAAAAATTGGGGTTGCTGTATCTCGAAAATTATGAGCCGCAGAGACTCCAAATTTGGACCATAGGTACAACTCAGTATGCCGTATTAAATTACGCCAAGACGAAAAATTCTATTTTTAGAACATAAATACTACTGATGAATCATCACAACTTGACGTACAGATTCTTGACAACTAGTGATCAGCAACTTAAACAACTAGGCGTATAGAGACTGACGAGTGAGGTGTCCAAATAAATAGTCTCTACTTTCAGATTGTGAATACACTCGAGCCACGTAATGTCAATATATGTTGCACACATTTTCTGAAGTGATCAAAGGCCGTTTTTATCTATAAAAAAGAGTTCTTCGCTCAAATGGAGCTCGCGATCGGCAAATGGGTATGGCCAAGTTATACTTAAGTTTATTGCTGTGGGGAAACCGTCTATCATGTCTGAAAACTTGTTTTTATGGTGTTGTTTTGATTCTTCAGTAGTATTTATGTTCTAAAAATATAATTTTTCGTCTTGTCGAAAGCAACTTCCGATTATATGTTTGTACGGTTTAGCCACTGTGACAAAGCAACCTGCCCATCGGAGAGCTGGCGTTCCGGTGGGTTCAAATTGGCAAATTCCACCGAAAACCAAAAGAGGAAAAATACTTTAAAAAAAACAAACATGGAGTTACAATTTTGTTGACGAGTGGATGTGATAGGGGGTGTCAACTTGCAACTTGATTTCGATGTCTTAAGTTTTAGCGCAAACGGTTTACTCGTGATGACGCTATATAGCGTAATACGTAATACATACAGTGGAACAAAGCCTACCATCGATATATGGCAAAAGACGAAATACGCCCATTTCCCCGCCAAATTCAAACAGGAGCGAGTGAAATGCGCGAGCAGGTACTTCGGTATACCATAGATACAACCCCGAAGATTGACGGTCGTGGTATAAAAGCAATCTGACTAACGGAGAGCGCGCATCGGTGGGTCGAAGCTTTTAACAAATTCCAGTAAAACCCGCAAATGAAAACAACATTTGACTTTTCGAATGCATGGGTAATGAATTAATCAGGACTGAGTGCCCGATGTTACATGTATTTACATATTATGTAGGAAAATAACCCCGGATGACTGTATAATTCAATACTATGAATAGATGTAGGTCCATGTAAAGCGTCAAGTTTAATGATAGGTTTATGGTTATGTGTATATCAGGGTTATGTTTATGGTTAAGGTTATGGGTAGGGTCTGGTTTATATATTGGGTTACAGTTGTGGATACGGTTAATGTTGAAAAGGTGACCGTGCTATGCAAATGGTTTGGTTTTGGTTAGCCTTGTATGTATGACCAGACTTATCGAAAGGGTTATGATAAAGGTTCAGGGTATGGCTATGGATATGATTTGCACGAGTGCTAAGAATATGGATAGGGTAATTTATTGGGTTAGGGTTAAGTGCTGTGGATATGGCTATGGATAAGGTTAGGGTTATCGATTGGCTACAATTAATGTTGTGCTTATGGAAATGTTAGGATCATGGAGTGGTTTATAGGTATGAATTGGATAGGGATTTGTAGAGGGTTAAATTAAATATGGGGATCGGGGATGGGGAATATGAATGGAAGTATCAAAATTCTGCAGGCCAGAATTGTAACCTCTAGTTTATTTTAATGTTGTCAAGCGCATTGAAAGCTCGGTGATATATGTGCGATATGTGTCATATATGATATGATATGTAATGGCTAGTACCACAGTAAATGATGTCGCATCCTAATCTGATAATGAGCTATATGTCGGGAATTTGTCCCTACAATTTCCCAAAAAAATTGCGATCGAAAGTCATAAATAAATCTTCTCATATCGGATATACTTTGATGAGTGTCCAAGCAACCAGACCAGTATAGAAATACAGCCAGTGAGTGTCCAAAACCACCTAACGGTCCCAAACCATCTAAGGGGCGTAAAACCACGCAACGGGTGTTTCAACCACCTTTTTAATTATATATCAAATTAATCGGTGAGTGTCCCAGTCCATAGAATGGGCTTCCCAAATCAATCAGCTAGTGTCCCATAAAACACAACCCACCCAAATAGTGTCACAAACTACCCAAATAGTGCCCAATGTGTGTTCCAAACCATCCAATGATTGCCATATGTCACCCATCGAGTGTCCCTATTCATGGATGTGGTGTCCCAAAACCACACAAATGGGTATCTCAAACCATCAAGTGTGCACCATAAACCATCCAATGGGTGTCCCAAAACAACAAATGTGTCCATAATCATCCAATGGGTATCCCAAGCCACACGATGATCATCTCAAACCACCAGGTGTGTCTAAAACGTCAAACTAGTGTCTCAAACCACCCACTGAATGTCCCACATATTAACCTAATGAGTGTCCCGACTCCAAACTAGTGTACAAAACCATCCATCAAATATATCAAACCGTCTTTTGGTAAACTCATTGGATGGTTTGATAAACTCGTATGAAATACTCGATGGAGGTTTTTGCACAATATTGTGGATGTATTGAGATGACAGTTGGTAGTTGGTCTGTAACACCTGTCCAGTTGGATGGATTGAGAACTCTTTGGATTGTTTGTTATGCTAGTTTTATGGTTTGGGTCACACGCTGGGTGATTTGTGACTTCAGATGGATGGTTTTAGGGCACCAATTGGGTTGTTTGTTCACATTGATTGGTTTGGGACACTCGCTATAGAGTTTAGACACTGGGTTATGCGCATTGGGATATTGCGTGGCCGTTTTGGATGACTGATTGGGCCGTTTGGGACACTATAGTTGATTGGATTGAGACGACAGTTGTATATTGTATGACATATGACACTCTTGGGATACTAGTTGCGCGGAATGGGGTACACATTGGATGCCTGCCACATGTGGTTTCGGATACCCGATGGGTGGTTTGGTTACCTTGGTACACCCATTGTGTGATTTGGGGCACTGCTTGAGTGGTTTTACACACTCGATGTGTGATCATCGTATGGTTTGGTTTACACGTTTGATAGTTACAGACACCATTGGATAGTTTTGGACACGTGTTGGATGGTTTGGGACATACCTGTGTGGTTTCGAACATCGGTTGCAAAGTCTGGAGCACTACTAGTGTTGTTTGGAAACATTCGTTGAATGGATTTGGCCCCTCATCAGGTCGATTCAGACACTCATTTAGAGGTTTGGGACACTTACTTGGTTAGGTTGGAATACCAGATGCATGGTAAGGGGGACTATATGTGTGGGTTATGACACCAGTTGAGTATCGTTTGGGGCACTAACTACCTCAGTCTACATCAGTCTGGGTGGTTTGTGAAACTCGTTTGATGGATTGGGACACCCCTTCCATGGTTTGGGACAATATTTGGATATGAGCGCCCGTCGTATGGATTGGGATACTCACATGTTGGATTTTTGATACTAGATGGGTTTTGTAACTCTGTATATGGTTTGGAGCACTCATTAGGTGGTTTGGGATACTCATTTGATGTATTAAGAAACTAGTTTGTGGCTTTGGAACTCGTATGGTGGCACATATGACTACATTTGGCTATATATTTATTCGATATCGTAAGATTTAGTAAACAAAAATCAACCAAAAACACTTCAATTGTTCACTTCCGACTCAACACTTTTTGACACCGAAGTATTAAATCCTCGGGATATGACTTATCATAACGGATTAGGATTCGCCACTTTATAGTTTTAGAGTCAAGTTATGCACGAACTGGCAGGCATATGCTATGGCAACAAGAATAATGCGTTTTTGGTGCAGGTTTCTGTCACATTAATACATTTAGAGGACACTAAAGTGATTAGTAGTAGACTCCAGGAAATGGCCGTCATATTGTCTGTTACATACACGGCCACATGTTAGTGTCAAAAGAGTTTGAGCAGACACCCTTACGAAAAAAAATGGATCAAGTTTAAAACTTTTTAGACAGCGAATTGTCACATCGTCGGAATAGTAGTCAAAGTATGCACGAAATGGTAGGCATACGATATGGCAACAAGAATAATGCGTTTTTGTTGCAGGTTTCTGTCACATTAATAATTTTAGAGGACATTGAATTGATTGGTAGTACACTCCAGGCAATGGCCGCCATATTGCCTAGTACATAAACGGCCACAAGTTAGCGTCAAAATAATTTGAGCAGACATCATTACGAAAAAAAAAATGGATCAAGTTTAATACATGGCCCACAGTCTGGGGATGCACGTTGGCCGACCTGGTTCCCGGACTAAAATTCCAATTTTCACCATTTTATTACATATTTTCTTCATTGTTATCCAAAATTAACGACTTTCCCTTATGAAACGCATGGCAATTTGGATATGTTATTATTGGACCACATTTGGCACTCAGTGAACTCTGTAACACTTTTGTATGTTACACAGCGTATATAAGGTTAATTTGAAAGTCAATACCCTAGCTAAAATGTCCACATTTTATGCGTGGGAAAACTGACCCTGGAGGAAATGACCTGTGCTAATTCCTCACGGGCTAGTGATCCCATAAATAATATTATATTAACCTGTTGGACAGGCCAATATGTGTACGAATAAGATTGTTACACATCTGTTAGGCGTTGTCTTCCAGATTATCATATATACTTGTTTCAGCCGAGAAGAATTAAGACTCTTGTTTCTGAACGCACTCTTGCTTTGAACGTGTAGCGCGAGAAGATGTTGTTGTATTATTCTCCGTGGCCGCCTGATATGAACATGTATATAGTTGTATAAATAAATATCAACATGTCTGAGAGTTACCAACTTAATGTTCAAGAACCAGGGACCAGCCCTAGAGTGGTACAACTCGACTGAGCGTTTATGGTTGGCAGATTTGTTTATTAACAAAATTCCAATTTTCACCATTTTGTTTACTTATTCCAGTCTTTTGACAAAAAATGACGACTTTCCCATCCTGGAATTCATGGGGAGTTTGGAAATGTTATTAAATGAGTATTGTCAAACTCAAAAACACCAAAAGTCATTGCATACCAAATTTGCTCACGGTTGTGCGTTTCTTTCCATTAGTTTGACTGGACTAATAAGGAACTGCAAAATTGACACAAAACAGCCATAAATTGGACCCATTTCAAATATATGTAGAAAATTTTCACCAAAGCGAATTTTGGATATATTGTTCCCCAGATTAAGTCCGACAAAATAACAACAAAAAACAAATTGTTACAATTTAATATAGATTCACCTTACAATCCGAGTCTCAACCAGAAAATTACAATTTTCACCATTTTTTTTTTACATATTCCGGACTTTTGACCCAAAAATGACGATTTCCTACTCTGGGATTCATGCAGATCTTTGTTATGTTATATGGGTATATTCAAACACATAAAAAGAATTGCATAGCAATTTGTTCACGATTTGGGGGTTCTTTCAATCAGATTGAGTGGACTAATAAGGAGCAGCAAAATTAGCACAAAAATCCATAAATACGACCCTATTTCAAAGAGCAGTAGAACTTTTTCCCCAAAGCGGATTTCAGCGGATTTTGGATATATTGTTCCCCAGAGTCTGCCCGACAGAATGACACCGAAAACAGCTTGTCAACAATTTGTTCTATGTTCGCCTCAAAATCGAGTCTCAAAGACCAGACTACACCGAAAGCCATTGAAATAGTAATTTGGGAGCGTTATTCGGATTCTGCAACTTTAAACGTTATCGCGCTGTCATGTTAGTCCAGTCAAAATATGATAAATAGGGCTTGACCTTGACAACATGTGTGCAAAATTTAAATTATATTCATGACGTGCGGAGATATTTTCACATCACATTGCAAAAAACATCCACAAGATATGTGGGCAAAATATGAAAACTGACATTCTTTTTGGCAGTGCCCATGTGAGTTTTCAGTTGATTCTGTTTAGGGTATAGGGATAAAAAACACATTGACATGAAGTATGCTTAGAGTACGGAGCCACGTAATATATCAAAATGATGGACATGAATTTACAAAAAAACCATAGTCAGAAATGGTAACGCCCTCAAGATCATATTATTAGGCATACATATATATAAATTATAATATAAAATACATTGGTTTCATGAATGCACAGAATTCCGTTAAAACAATTAATCCTTCAAATTATTACAAAAACTACGGCTTATTGTTGCAGGTTTCTCATTCAACACACCAGAAAGCCTCTAAATGCGACAAAGATCTACTAAGCGGATTAAATACATGCCCGATACTTCGCAATACGACCTTTATTCTGCATTCGAACTGAGACACACGTCATCAGCAAATTCGCTGTTATATTATGTGTTCCCACAATTAAAACATTTTATGATGTGAAGACATGTTATTAGACGGGAGGCAGTACATGACACATTACGTAACAGCCAGCCGTCGCCACTCAATCAACGCTCCCGTTACAAAATAAATTTGGGTTCTCATGGTACGATATTTTCAAAGTACGAAACCTGTTTTTGTCACCTAAATCTATTCAACGCCCAAATGAAATTTTGATTGGCCAATTTCGAAATAAAATTGGCCATGGGATAGGATAGGATCTGCTATTTTAGTTCAATATACACATATTAATACATAATACATTTTACAAATATTGTGTTGTATATTTGAGGAGGTGGCATAGTCAGGCTAGACTGTCTTACTGCCATATGCTTGAAGATGAATAGATGTTACGATAGGCGGATTTCTTGTACAATGCACGGCTATATAATTATGTATCACATAATGGTTGCATTTAAATGGATTATATGCATGGAGGGTATACGTATAGATAAATCGCTTATGGGTTACTCAATGGTTTGTCTCTTTCTTGTCAGTGGGATGTTCCTTGAAAGTCGAGTAGGAATGTGCTGAGTGAGGTTGTGGATTTCGATGTAGGGGAGGCCACTCTATTGACCGAGCTATGCCACACAGTCGGGACATCTTTGATTGTTGCATTTAATGGTTGCAGAATATTTTTAATACAATCGTCATGTAAATGCCATTTGAATGTGTGTCTGGTTTGGTATGATGTAAATTCGTTATCTAAGTTGTTCCATATAGTTGGATAAGAATGAAATTGTAGTTGTTGGGACCAAGATGTTCTTGGTGTTTTTAAAAATAGTGGGTGCTTTTGCCGGGTGTCTGGTCTGGTTTTTGCGTTTCATAAACATGTCGGTGAATGATTCTATTAAGCGCATATAATACCAATCATGCATGAAAACAGCAGCTTGGACTTTGTGGATGTCGTGTATTATGAGTATATTTTCTTTTTTAAAAAGAGGTTCTGTGTGGCTTCTATATTTCTTATTACATAAAACTCGTATCGAGCGTTTTTGAAGCATGAAAACTGTTTTGACCGCAGGGACGTGTTCCCATATTTGAACACCGTAGACAAGATGGCTTTGTATTAGAGCATAATATAATGTTTTAAGTGCGCTACCATGAAAGAAATGTTTAACTTTATTGACGTGGTATATGGCTTTCACTATTTTAGAACAAACAGAAGACACATGTTTTTTGAAAGTCAGGTTTTCATCTATATGGATTCCTAAGAATTTTGTGGAGGATTCGTGCTCAAGATTTCCTATCTTGTTTAGTTCCGTGTTATTTAAGTAAACCTTTATAAAGCTCCATTTGTCATCATTGTTCTCTGGATGTATTAGCATATAGTTGCTTTTTTTAGTATTGATCACTAATTTATTGCTACAGCACCAAGCACATATGTGCGTAACTCATTATTCACATAACTTTCTGCAAGGATGCCATTTTTTCCACCAGTTACTAGAGTCGTATCGTCCGCGTATGATAAGATATCCATGGTTGTCGAATTTGACATATCGTTAACTTAAATTAAGAAAATTATCGGTCTCAGAATGGAACCCAGTGGCACTCCACACGTCACTTCCGATAAATTAGATTTGGTACCATTGAGTTCAACATATTGCCGTCTATTTTTCAGATAGCTCTGAAACCATGAGTATGCTGTGCCTCGTATGCCATAGTGATCTAGTTTATGAAGTAAAATATTGTGATTTATGGTGTCAGATGATTTTAAGAGGTAAAGAAATAGAGCTAAAGTGGAGTCTCTTGTCATTTTGTCATTAATTGAGACAACTTGATCGAGGAGGTGTAATACAGGATGGAAAGTTGAATGATGAGGACGGAAGCCGTATTGGTGTTTATAGAGAATGTTTTGTTCATTTAAGAAGTCTAGTACTCGTTTATGCATGATTTTTTCTAGAAGTTTAGAGATAGCTGGAAGAATGTTGATAGGTCTGTAGTTGGAAATTTCATGAGTTGTAGTGTTTTTTGGGATCGGAACTACTTTAGAAATTTTCTATTTGTTAGGGACTATTCCATGCTCTAAAGACAAGTTAAAAATATGCAATAATGCTGAGGCTATCTCTTCAATTGTTTCCTTGATAAGTTTCGTTGATATACCATTGAAATCCCTTGATACTTTCCCAGTCATAGAGAAACATGTGAGGATGATCTCATGTATAGAGGTCGTCTGGTTTGCGGTTATGGAGAAATTCTGTAAAATGAGAGTCATTTTCATGTTCATTGAGTTGGCTAGTTTCCCACCCAATTTTTGAGAAAAAGTCATTGAACATTTCCAATATGAGTTTGGAATTTTCGAGTTCTATTCCGTTTTCGGTAAAGGTCTTGGGGTTATTATTTGTGTTTCCATTTATCTTCAATGCAAGTATTTCCCATGTTTTCTTTAAGTTATTTTTATTTACTTCTAGAATATTTGTATAGTATATATTTTTACTCCTTCTGATTAGTTTATTATATAGGGTACGATAACCCAAAAATTTATTTACGTTCGTTTCCGTAGGTTTATTCAATTTGAGTAAATATAGCTGATTCTTAACAATACTTGACTTAATCAATCCAGATGTCATCCAAGGTTCGCGTTTTATAAATTTGTTGGTATAATGTCGACTTTTGATGTGACGCATTTTAGCTATGTTTATTTTATGTGTTATTTTCGATTATTTGATTGTCGCTGATATCGCCATTTGTCGGGATTCCCTGTTTCTATATTTAAAACCGGCATGCTCATAACAAGCCTCGTTTCAATTTATAGACCAATGTATAAGAATAATTTTGCACCTGTATTGTCTGTTAGTTCGTTTGTCTGCTCATTTTGCCTGAACACCCCTCCAAATGAATACTACACCTTTCCAATGTGTACTTCTATAACTGAGTGGGAGAGTTGATTTAGTATAGAAAGGGCTAATAAACCTCAATCATATCTTGGATATGTTTCATTTTTCTTCTTCAAATTACAAATTTGCATATGTCAAACTGAAAGGCAACATATCTGTCGTTGTCCTATGCATAGCGGGTGTCCTATATTTTGGTATAGAAAGGTTTAATATTTGTTTCCTCTAAATTACAGATTCGAGAATGGCCAAACAGAAAGGCAACCTGTTGGTCGTTTTCCTATGCATAGCGGGTGTGTTTACAGTGTTAACTTTATATCACATAACCAGCTCAGAAGGCACGGGGTCTAAATCTCGGAAAGACGATTACGTTGACAGCGGAGCCGTATTGATTCCAACCAGCATGTAAGACTACTAAAATATTAATAGAAATATAACGATATTGGATACGAGTATACACGGAAGTTCGGACGGTTTCACTGTCGTCCGGCATCTCCCGCTTATGACCTTATATATATTATAACATGTGCACATAACTCGGAATTGTATTGCAATGAGGAACATTTACTGATATTAAACTATATAACCGATAAGAACAGTTTAATTATGGTATATAACTTCAATTCCTGAGATAGTTTGTTGGTGGACTCGGATTACATGACCATTTTGTGCGATCGTATGCATATATATACGGGGCTTGTACGCAGTAAATATGGAATCTTTAATATACTCGATTAAAGGCCATTTCTCGTTTATCTGTTTGTGTTATTATCCAGAAAGGAGAAATAGGCAATTTAGGATCAGTACACAGAAAGTTAAAACACATGTATTGTGACGTCGTGACTCCCCACGCCACTACGCTATTTCGCACGAGACGCTAAGGTCGTTTGGATGTTTTGAATAAAGTAGCCAGAATCGAAAATGACTCTGTGTGTTTCCTTGTTTCATTATCAATGTACTGATTATAGAACTATATATGCTTCTCGGCTGAAGTTCCACAGATATTTTTTTTTTAAATACCTAGAAATTGTGTGTGGAGTCCTATTCATAATCACATGCAACTGTTACTGTAAAACCTATTTGTAAATTTATTTGTAGGTTTCCATTAATTTTTAGCTGTTACAGTATGATGTGTACAAATATACACCTATGGTTTCCAACTGTAACATTGTAAAATTAATTATGGATTCCCATTCATTTGTTGCTGTTACAGTATAATGTTTACATTGTTTCTAACTGCTACAGTATAAATTAATTGATGACCCCCATTCATTTGTAGCTGCTATGGTATAATGGCTGCATGCAATACAATGGTTTCTGACTGTAACAGTATAACATTAACCGTGGATTCCTATTCGTTTGTAACTGTAATTTTTACATGTACAAAAAATACACCTATGGTTTTAAACTGTAACCTTGTAAAATCATTTAATGATTCCCATTCATTTGTTGCTGTTAAAGTATATTGTTTCCATTGTTTCTAACTGTAACAGCATAAATTCATTGATGATTCCCATTAATTTGTAGCTGTTACGGTCTCTGACTGTAACAGTATACAATTAACTGTGGATTCCCATTCATTTGCAGCTGTTACGGTATAATGTTTATATGTACAACAATAGTGGAAAATTATCCGTTTGTTCCCATTTATTTGTTGCTGTTATAGCAACTGTTGCATAATAATGCTTACATTTACGACACTGGGTTCAGAGTTCAAACTGTAACAGTATAATCTTATGATAATGTATGAGACTGGTATCAGCATATTGTTGTTGTCGTTGTTCATCTTATGAATTAAATGAACAGCTATGAAATGGACACGCTTCTCCATACAGTATCTCAGCCGCAGCGCTTTTCCCAGCGTCAACAAATATATTGCTTAAATTCAGTAAAAATACTCCAGTTCCCCTCTCGACAAGGTAGAACTATTTTCACTTTGAGGCCATGTATAGTCTAGCTGTCAATAAAGACTACCCGGAAGTACGATTGGCCTAATTTATACTCTAAATTACGATTGGGGTCCATTCTTTCGACGAACCGTTGTGTTCGGAGTGTAATTAATTATAATCACCCCAGGAAACAAGTTTATGTGAATCTTATTTTGGTCTGAATACCAGGGAATCTATAAACTAATTTCGATAACAAAAATAAATTAAAAGCCACAGCTACCCTCGTGTGAGTGGTTTAGCTTTGCTTCGTTATTGCGCTAGCGTATGGTCATATTATTACATAGTACATACGTGAATCTCATAATCCTTAGATATCGACAAGAAACACACACTTAGTGTCGGCGCACACGATCCCGATTGTGCTCGGTTAAATCCGGCTGCCGGATAAATCCGGCCCGATAAAATCGGGGGGTCAGCGCACACGAGTCGGATTTTCACTCCGTTCATATGAATGCTATGGTAACTGTAGTATATATAGCCCACCAGTTTGGTCAGCTTATCTAGCCAGTTACTATAGCTAGTCATGGTGGTTTATATTAATATGTATTTCTAAAGACTAATATTTATTAATAATAAATTAAATAAATATATTAATAATATATTGAGGTCACGAGCAATAGCCGTAAATTGGCGTAATAGACATTTCCACAGCTGCCACCCTCTTGTTGCGATTATTATACAGGAACTCATTTTCTGCCCACATGTTTACCAGCCGTTGTTTCTTGTCGATCGATCCGAATTCTTGATTTAATATCGAATAGCGGTCGCCACTAACTATTCCGACATTTCTTGTCATGTGACAATAAAAACACGCGCGTTGCCATCGTCACGAGCAGTTTGATCCGTCCGATTAAATCGGATCCGACAAAAACCGATCCAAAGTTAGGCGCACACGATCCCGGTTGTCCCCGATTTATCCGACACATATTAACAAAGCAGAATATACATTCAGGTTATTGGGAATTGGGGCGATGGTGAAAGCTACGTGATGACGTTGTTCGTCGAGTTTCGTTGAAATCGACATGATGACATTTTATGAATGAAATTAGCATGATGAAATCGACAAGCTAACACATCTCAATCGGATTGCGCACACAGCGTCAATAATATGATGGTTAATTTCAGTAAAATACTCCCCTCACGACAACAACCAACAATCTTGACTTTTGAATACTCTCAGTTTGATGTTGGAGTTTATATTTTATAATAATTTGTTCAAAAGAAAAGGCTTTTCAAAGGTTTTTTTTAGGTTTTAAGTCTGAGGTGGTGAGCTCGTAGTTTGTTTGCATTGTGAACCTCTGATTTCTCACATAACCTTATGTTTGATTGACCTAATTTATACACACAATTGCTAACTATAAGACCCACTCTTTCGATGAACCCTTGTAGATATTTGGAGTGAAATTAATCATAATCACATCACGATATAAGGCCGAAGTGAATCTTATTTGATGGAAATACGCATATATATAGTATTTTTATAAGACTAAAAAAGGCACATATACTGGTATATCCTCGCTTATGCATGTGGGTTTTTTCCGTTTTCGGCAGTTTTTTAACACTAAAACAAAGATTTGCGGGGGGGATTTCACTGTAAACAGCTGTATATGAAATCCTGTGCTTACTATTAGTCATGGATGTTAACATTGACAAGTAAATAGGAACAAGTCATTTTGGGGTAATTCGGTAAAAAAAAAACATGGCTGCCAGCAGCCATCTTGGATTTCAAAATTCAATCCATTAGCATGGGGTACAGGCTATACTGTTTGTCTGCTCATCATGAACTTTGTCAAAAAAAAATTATGTTAATATTGACATATAGATGTTTTTAAGCCAAATTCATTGCAAAAACAGTCAAAAAGACTGGCAAGAAAAATATGTTTGAGTTGCGGAAAAAATTGTTTGTTGGTCCTATCGACCACCAACCCACCCCGGCATACGTGCCCGGAAAAAAACTTTGTTCCGCCCCCTGCAGTGGGAGTTATAATAAAATGTTATAGACCACCCATAACGTATATGACCATCATACTTTTACATACTAGCCCCATGTATGTATGTTCCGAATACTGAGCTAACAATCTACACTTGTGAAGTACGTTCCAACTTGGATACGTCTTATAAGATTTGCGTTACCTGTATGTGTAATTCGGAAACTGGTGGTGTGGTTGGCATCCACATATACTACTTAAAACACTGTACGGTTGAATGGGGACGTGTATATATACTGGACTTGGGCGCGTATATCAACGATATGAGATAACTAGGTCACACTAAAGAGCGTTTTACTAATATATATTGCGTTTTATATGAAATAAGCTTTATAACCTTTTTCCGTGTCACATATATCTATTGTTTCTAAATTTGCGGGAAACTAGACTACCACTTTATATAATCTATTCCATACACATGAATTACTGCACCATTTATATACATAATAATATGGATATCGGACATTATAACACTATAAATTGGACTTATAATATTGTAACAAATCCAAATAATTTTAAAGGACGTCTATATATATGATGAATCAAACCAGTATGCACCTTCCATGTTGCCCGTACATTTTGGGCCTAACAGTATTTTGTGAAAAATTCTTATGACAAATATGTTTTTAGCCGTTCTTTCTTTCCTCCTTATTTGACTTTCAAACAGGCTTGTCGGTCAACCTGCCAGTGCATCACTCTGACTTGGTTTCTGTCATTCTGGTTTGCTAGGTTTGGTGCCCATCCACCCTGGACTCGTGTTATAATTACCTGGTAGACACCCACTTACCAATTTTGATTACCCATACGAACAACCTGTTGGTCGTTGTCCTGTGCTTAGCGGGTATGTTTACTGTGTTATCTTTATATAATTGAAAAGTTAAATAAGTTTAAAAAAGACTGCTAATAAACTGCGAACTTACAGATCTTTCAAAGACAATTATGACATAGACCCGTACCTGATGCACGTTCGATCGTCCGGGGCAAGAGAGATGTTCACTCGACTACGTGTTAGCAATCATATTGTAGCTATAGAAAAGGGTCGACACACGCAACCGAAGACGCCATTAAAAGACAGAATGTGTGACATGTGTGATGAACTTAAAGTTGAAACAGAAAAACATTTTATTATGGAATGCAGTGCGTACACTGACTCTAGAAAAGACTTGTTTAATATTGCTCAAAATTATAGCATAGATTCCATAAACATGAGTGATGATGGTAAGTTCATCTTTATAATGAAAAACAAGGACAAACAAATAACAAATTTCGTGTGCAACATAATCCGGTTATTCTTTCTAAAAAGACAGAATGTCAATATGGGGAAATAAACGTTGAAAGTGTTAATTTCAAATACTAATGATTATTTATCGTACATATGACTATTACATGTATTTTATTTTAATGGATGTGTAACTTTTCATGTATTAACTGTTATTTGCAACTGCCTCCATTGGTGTATTGCAATAAATCATCTTATCTTATCTTATCTTATCATAACCAGCTCAGACGGCACGGGGTCTAAATCTCGGAAAGACGATTACGTTGAGAGCGGAGTCGTATTGATTCCAAGTCGACTGCTGGATGAAAACGAACGAACGCAGGGAAATGTGAGGCGATGGTTAGCACGGGTGATAGGTAACAACACACACCTCCTCAACCCAAATACCTCGCTGGGAAAACCGTGCATGCCCACTTCAGGTTTGTGTTCGATTTCTACTACTTCTTTTAGTTTATAGGTAAGTGAATAAGATATGCTAATTTATAAATGATCCATTTTTATTGATTATTATTCACACTATGTAGAACTATGCATTTTCATCAATTGGACACTTAAACATGACACTTCGAAGTTTTCTGGAGAAACACACATGACTCTAATCTAATGTGGTATACGCTTTTCTGTAGTATTCACAAACGTGCATTGATACGTGATAGATAAGGCGGTCACCATAATCAATTTACAGTATCAGCGTTATCTATCAAGTATGGCCGCTTTATCCACTTTCAATGCACCCACGTGTATGAATAACTCCATAACAAAGAGCATACCGCACCATTTAATGAAATAAATAAAAGTGTAATCGTTGGTTAATAACCCATACCGTCTATTGTCATATAAATTTTATTCGAATTATACCATTTGTCCGAAACAAAAATGGAATTGATATGGAATTTGTTTACTTGATTAGCTAATTAGCTGACGACCAGCACATTATTTTTAGACTTGCATATATATTAAGTTATATTATATTTTCTCTCCCTTCTTTTCGCTCGTCTGTTCTGATTCTGTTTATTCCACCTAGCAGCCTTCTCCATATCTACAATGTGATCGGATGTAAAAGGCGAATTCCTGAGAGTTGGTTCGTAATCTGGATTTCTGAAAAGCATCATGCCTATATCCACACTAACTAACTTAAACAAAACAGTCAAAATTGTAATTCCATACTTTTATAACTCATATTCCATGCATTTATAATTCATGTGTGTCATGTTATGTTCTTATGTTGATCCGAATAAAACAAATTAATAAAAAAATCTTGAATTGTCAATACAATATAAATGTGACATCTGACGGGGCACACTCGTAAACCGGTTCACACTCTTCGGCCGATGAAATCGCACCAATCCATGAACAATATATGTGTATGAATCTGTGTAAAGCTGAATCCAGCACAACATTCGATGGAATTTTAACACCTAGTATAGATTGAAATTGTTCTCATTTTTTAATTTTAGTTTCTTTACCGTTATTAAATTTTAATCACGTGGTTTCGAGTTGATGAGTAGTATCTTGGCATCTATGATAATACGCTATCATATTTTTCAAACAAGCTGCTATCTCATTTGTGTCCAAACTCACAGTTGTTTGCTCTAACATTCTGACAAAAGCTGTCAGTCGAAGGATTCTCCTATTGATGTATGGACTGGTGTATTCCACGAACCTCCGACTGGAAACATTGGTCAGAATGTTATAGAAAACTACTCAGTATTTCCGAACAAATAAGGTAACCACTTGTTTTAAAAATAAACTAGTATTTGCTCGTAACAGTCAAAATACTATATTTTGTGTCAGATTCTCATAAATTATGTTTTTGTGCGTTTGTACTCGCCTCGGCCATTTTGAATGCTTGGTACTCCCCAACCTTGAAACCACGTGATTCTCCATACATGTTATTAGTTATAGTGATGTGAAACACTCCGGGAGGGTGATCACATAGAAATGGAGAATAATCTTGATCAAAGTAGTATTTTTTTTATAAATATGATATCCACATTGACAACAAACACCGCCATTCTTATATATTAATTAAATACAGTGACTCTCGATGGCGAAATTGATTTCGTTAGCAGATAGTACCGTCCCGAATCGAGCAGTAAATATTTACAATTGCGCGTAGTTCAGACGATGCGCTCTGTGTAGTTGTCATTGCGCCCGAATACTAACTTATTAGTTTCACGCATCCGAATAAGTACATAATATGTCTTTAATGTTGAGCCTTACATTTGACAACTATTACAGGTCTCGAGGATGAACGCAGCCGTTTCACATTGGTGACGTCACTTTATGATATCGGCCGAGGAAGCTGGTCCAATCAAAATAGAGGATACGAACAGTATTTGGGATATCTATCGTTTGTACTGCAGTATGACGTCAATATTGTGGTTTTCATCGAACCGAAAGGAGTCAATTTCGTTTTACATCAGCGGAGGAATTGTTTAAACAGGACAAAAATAGTCATTAGCAGTTACGGCGAGCAGGACATGTCCATATACGAGCGTCGATTGGACGAAATCCTCAAGTCGAGTAAATGGAACAAAGATAACAAGTTAAGGACCTTAGCAGAGAACCATCCAAATTATATAGTCACCACCAACAGCAAACCAGGCCTCACGAAGTTAGCATCGGAGTTAAATCCATTTCATACAACGCACTTTTTCTGGGTAGATGCTGGTTATGGTCATGGTGAAAAATGGGTTTTTACTCAAAACATGGCATGGGCTCCTCGACCTCTTTTGGCGAATGACAAAAATGGGAAAGTGTTCCTTGTTCAGCTTTCGGATCCAGATACCTTCAGGGACAAAATGGACCGGTTTTACAAACTATCAGCCGAGCCAGCGTTTGCTGGGGGTTTCTTTGGAGGGGATGTAAATGCTATCACAAAACTGAGTTATGCTTTCAAGGAAATGTTTGTGAGAGCATTGGACGAAGGCTTCACGGATGACGACCAAGGAACTCATTTACTTGTTCATTTCAACAAACCCGACTTATATTACACACCGAAAGGGAAGTGGAATGATGTATTTCAACGTTTCAAATGATTGAATAGCGAAATATACTTAACCGTTTCATGGCGGAAGCTTACTGTTTGTTTTGCGAAATCCCTGTACAATGCATTCTATTATATATGGAAGTCGACCATAGAGAATGCTTTGGCCTAACAAATTTTATATTATTTTTTTATAATTGTTTAAAATGTAAGAAAAAATTAAAACAAATGATAAAATTGTTAAATAATGTAAGAAAAAATTATAAAAATGATAAATTGGTAAAGAATATAAGAACAAATTATAAAAAGTGCAATAAAATGTAAGAAAAATTATAAAATTGTTGAAGAATATAAGAAAAAATTATAAAAATGACAAACAATTGTTAGGCCAATGCATTCTCTTATATATGCGTGGCGACCTATGGTCGACTCGCATATATAAGAGAATGCATTGGCACAGGGTCTTTAATGTTGCGCCAGCGCAAGGGTTAATCGTTAAATGTTCGTGAGAGCATTGGGCGAATGATACACGGATGAAGACCAAGGAACTCATTTACTTAATCATTTCAACAAGTCAGACTTATATTACACACCGAAAGACAAGTGGAATGATGTATTTCAACGTTTCAAATGATAACCACCTATTTGAACAAGAAATGCAGCCATGGGATGCGTCTGAAAAATAGCAAAACCTGTGTGGAATATTTTGTCAATTAGTATACATAGGGTCCATTTCAGAGTAGAACCTCCACCTGAATATATGATTGTTGCACTTAAATTGAAGAATGATATAAAAGTGAAAATTTGGATATTTCGTGTTCAGTGAAGGCCAACGCTGTATTATCTGTTACAGGGAAATAGCCATATTTATCTCCCCTGAATTATATCATCTGCGCTTGCAAGACATTTTTTTCGAATTGATACGATTACTTTTTATCTATTTCAAATATTTCTCAGCTCTCACATAGATTTATTCGGGTGATAAAAAAAATCTATTTCGAATATTTCTATTAGGGGGAAGAAGCTTATTTACTGTCATTCACTCTGTCATATGATATGTTTGTGGTTTGAAGATGGTCAATTTGAGTAAAAAGTGGGTAAAATTGAGCGTTTTGTGCGTGCAAACCAAGGGGCATAACTGAACAAAGAAGCTAAAGTACAGACAGATGATTACACCTACAATTTCTGGCGAAACTAAAACATGCTTGATGGGATCTATGCATAAGGTATTGGCTCAGCATAGAGTTGAAGTACAGTACCCCCTCCCAGTTTGGCCAAAATTGCTGGAAATCGTGTTTTGCTACCTTTGAGAGACTTTCAAACTGGATAAATTAGTGACAATCTACTGAAATGTTGATATTTCCTATCTTCGTCTGTGAGTTTCTATTCACAGTTTCGTATTGATAACTTTTGTGCTCTATGTTAGGTGCATTTGCGTATAGTTTATGTCTCAGAAGCTATAAATACTATGGATTTCAGCTTGACAAGTCACTGAATGCTCACACAGGGCAAAAACCAAATTCAGCGTTGTATGGCTACTATGATTGGTGAAACACAAACATTACGGTTCACATTTGGGGGAGGGTGGTGCTGTGGTTATATATGCATCAGTTACTCTGGAGGATAACTCTATTTTCCTTTAAGGTAGTAGTACACGATTTATCGGGTTGTTGTAGGGGGGTCTGGAAAATAGAACAATAAGTATCTGGGGGCGTACCAGCCAGTGTAGCCTGTGTTAAATGTGTCATTACTGGTTTGAAGGTTTAATTATTTTACAAACTGGAAAAGTTCACACACAAAATTGGATATGCAACAGGATTTTCGTATTCAGTGAAGGCCAACACTGTATTATTGGTTACAGGAAAATAGCCCGATATCTCTCTCCTGAATTCTGCCATCTGCGCTTAAAAGACGTTTTTTTCTTCAAATTGATATGATTACTTTTTATCAATTTCAAATATTTCTCAGCTCTAACATAGATTTATTCGGGTGAAAGAAGCCTACTTACTGACATTAGCTCTGTCATGATCTGTTTTGGGGTTGAAAATAGTCAATTTGAGTAAAATAATGGGTAAAATTGAGCGTTTTGTGCATGCAAACCAAGGGGCATAACTCAATGACATCTTGTTTACAAAGAAGCTAAAGTACAGACATATGATTGCATCTACAATTTCTTTCGAAATTAAAACATGTCTGATAGGACCTATGCCAAAGATAAAGGCTCAGCATAGGTTTGAAGTACAGTACCCCTTCCCAGGTTGGCCAAAATTGCTATAAATCCGTGTATTGCTACCTAATTTACTTTGTCTGGCGATTTGTGCAGGCATTTCGATACAGAAAGCTATGTGTTAGAAAACGAACGCAAAAAAATGTTATCAAAATGCATTTGTACCACAACTAACTACATGTACGTGATAAGTATAAAATTCAACATTTAGTGATTCTACCTAAATTTGCCTCTAAAGAGCATGCACTTCTATCGCAAGCTCATTGAATCAATCGTAGGACAAATGTTAGTAAAACCATTACACATGGAAGCTACAGGTTACACTCGTGTAAATATTTTCCATAGGCTTCAATGTTAACGTTTGTTGATCTGCATAAGAGGTAAAATGGAAACTGTTCAAACTGCCTTCGGATTATGTGAGCTTGACATCTGTGGAAACTTTCCCAATAAAAAATCAACACCGTCTAGCAGGGAATCCACTTCAAATTTTCGTTTGTTCATAACTAGGGTCAGTTCCGCACTGAAAAAATATTGTCATTTTTTTAATCACACTTAAAATTTCTAAAAGGCCACAACAGACTTCATATCATCTTTAATGAATGGGCCTCTTGGCAAATTAAGTTTGTGGGAGAATGATTCCTTGAATTTTTGTCAACAGTTTACTTTTAATTCATGCATCCAATCACATCCCAGAGTGTTTTAACTGTGAAACTTTTTACTCCTCCCGCAACCACAGGGGGGGGGGGGCTGCGTATGGTATTTACACCAGTGTAACCTACAGAAGTGTTACCGCTCATGTCATTATTTTGGTAAAGATACATTTTGTGTATGCATGAATTAAAACAAAAGAGTAGAATCACATACACATTAAATGTGTGGTATCCATTCCTAAACTACAGAAAGTGTAGATTTACAAATACCGATTAAAGGCCCACTTAATTTTTTTTATAGTGACTTGATATACAGTTTTAATAACAATCTATGCCATAAAATATGATTAAAATACTATAATTCATCACTATTTAAAAAAAAGTGTCTCAGAAGATGCCCACGGAGAAATAGAAAACTGCTGAAGACTACCCCCTCTGACACACAGAATGCAACATAATTCAAACTTTTTCAATGAAAGGGGAAGAACGCTATCTATAATATATAGAGTTATTCCCCCTGCATTGAAAATAATACTGATTTTTACTTCAATCTTGGTGAAAAAACGCGTTGGCAAATCAACAAAAACAACATGTCTACAGTTTATTACACCGGATAAGTTGATAATATAATGTTTTGGAGCTTCCTCTTTCAAATGGTATATAATATGGCATATATTTTATATAAAGTAATCTGGGGGTTCGAAAATTAAGTGGCGTTTAAATAGTAAAATCTGGCTGCTCTAGCGACCATGCTTTTCAACGAATTTCGGACAAATTATATTGCTTCCATCTATATATGGTCACCCCGACGATCCTTGTGAAGTATGGTAATGCTCGAATGGGGGATGTATGTAGGTTATGTTATACCGAAGAAAATTGATGACGGACGACAACCCATGCAAATAACTCAAAAACTTGAACTGCTGATATCAGTCGGCATCAGCCCCCTGTGATACAGTTCTTTAAAAACAGAACGATTATCGACATAGCGTTACATAAATGTACTAGAAAGACTTATTCAAGTCATATCATGTAGCAATCTGCAAGGCAGGTTGTCCCTCCCTAAGCTGATATAACCACTACCACTACGTATACATAATGAAAGGGTACATGACTGTTTTATTTAACATTCCCGATATCCAAATCTATTTTGGATTTACGATTAGATAGCGATTGGTAATCAATCAGAGTAACAGGTGGCACGCGATGTTAGGATTATATAGCGATTGGTATTCGATCTGGGTAACTGTGAGGACTGTACGATTCTAAGTTTACCATGTGCCAATGCATTCTCTTATATATGCGAGTCGACCATAGGTCGCCTCGCATATATAAGAGAATGCATTGGCCTAACAATTTTTTATCATTTTGTTTTATAAATTTTTCTTACAATTTTTAGGACATAAAATAAAAAACATCCATTACCCTGCAGGGAGCCCCACACATATATATATAAGCATATAGAAGAGCGTCGTCTGCTCATGGTGTCTGGGGCTCTGTATGGGTGAAATTATAAAATTGTTAAAGAATACAAGAAAAAATTATTAAAATTGTAAAAAGTTGTTAGGCCAATGCATTCTCTTATATATGTGAGGCGACATATGGTCGACTCGCATATATAAGAGAATGCATTGGCACAGGGTAAACTTAGAATCGTAGAAAATTGATATAAACAATAGCTTGTCTAAATGAATATCAAGATATAATTGAATGGGGTGATTATATAAATAAATAAATAACGGAGATATTTTTAAATTAGCGTTTTTTTTTAACCCTTTACCCAACAAACCGGCCAAAACCGGCCAAATAAAGCTTCAACAGCCTAAAATATCTTCGGTCTGTCTTAATAGAACCATACAAATATGGATATCATTGGAACCGGCTCCTTGACGACATTGTGATAGTTACAGTTATGCCCTGTGCCAATGCATTCTCTTAGAACTATGCATTTTCATCAATTGGACACTTAAACATGACACTTCCAAGTTTTCTGGAGAAACACACATGACTCTAATCTAATGTGGTATACGCTTTTATGTAGTATTCACAAACGTGCATTGATACGCGATAGATAAGGCGGTCACCATAATCAATTTACAGTATCAGCGTTATCTATCAAGTATGGCCGCTTTATCCACTTTCAATGCACCCACGTGTATGAATAACTCCATAACAAAGCGCATACCGCACCATTTAATGAAATAAATAAAAGTGTAATCGTTGGTTAATAACCCATACCGTCTATTGTCATATAAATTGTATTCGAATTATACCATTTGTCCGACACAAAAATGGAATTGATATGGAATTTGTTTACTTGATTAGCTAATTAGCTGACGACCAGCACATTATTTTTAGACTTGCATATATATTAAGTTATATTATATTTTCTCTCCCTTCTTTTCGCTCGTCTGTTCTGATTATGTTTAGTCCACCTAGCAGCCTTCTCCATATCTACAATGTGATCGGATGTAAAAGGCGAATTCCTGAGAGTTGGTTCGTAATCTGGATTTCTGAAAAGCATCATGCCTATATCTACACTAACTACCCTCATAAGCACTGCCCTAAGTGTCATGCACACCTTAACAATGATGCTAAACACTTTGAGGCAATTATATTGCAGAAATGTTGTAAGAGGAAAATATTGTGACCACTTGGAAAAAAGTGACTTTTTTCGCGGCTGAAAGAACCCACCCACCCGGCCTACTGTATGGAAAGTGAATGACCCCCCTCTGATGGGATACCAAGTAAAGTATGCAGCGTATCCCATATATATCGAGCTTGTGTTTGTATAATAAACCTCCGACATTTAAATACAGTATTAGCTTACATATCTTATCTTGACTTGGTTGTCAATTGTTCATATACCATACAGGGAATGTGTATGGCCCTGAATTCATTCGACTATTTTTAATTCTTTTATTTTCTGCCATTTCATAGTCATTGAAGTAACTAAAAATACACTCAGGGGATTCTTTGGTAATCACTGCCATATAGAATTGCTGTAACTTTACAGTGTAGAAACTTATTAAGCCATGACGCCAATCTCACTCATGATGTATCTGTTTAAAGCTAACCATTTGCATCAAATTAACTACTCCCACATGGCGGAGATTACTGGATATCCAAAACGTTAATTAAATAATCTAACTAAAGAAAACAAAAAACAAAAACAGTCAAAATGGTAATTCCACACTTTTATAACTCATATTCCATGCATTTATAATTCATGTGTGTCATTTTATGTTCTTATGTTGATCCGAATAAAAAAAAGAAAAAAAAAACTTGATTGTCAATACAATATAAATGTGACATCTGACGGAGCACACTCGTAACCCGGTTCACACTTTTCGGCCGATGAAATCGCACCAATCCATGAACAATATTTTTGTATGAATCTGTGTAAAGCTGAATCCAGCACAACATTCGATGGAAATTTTAACACCTAGTATAGATTGAAATTGTTCTCATTTGTTAATTTTAGTTTGTTTACCGTTATTACATTTTAATACGTTTTAATCACGTGGTTTCGAGTTGATGAGTAGTATTTTGGCAGCTATGAGAATACCCTATCATATTTTTCAAACAAGCTGCTATCTCATTTGTGTCCAAACTCTAACATTCTGACAAAAGCTGCCAGCCGAAGGATTCTCCTATAGATGTATGGACTGGTGTATTCCACGAACCTCCGACTGGAAACATTGATCAAAATGTTATAGAAAACTATTGAGTATTTCCGAACAAATAAGGTAACCACTTGTTTTAAAAATAAACTAGTATTTGCTCGTAACAGTCAAAATACTATATTTTGTGTCAGATTCTCATAAATTATGTTTTTGTGCGTTTGTACTCGCCTCGGCCATTTTGAATGGGTGGTACTCTCCAACCTTGAAACCACGTGATTCTCCATATTTGTTATTAGTTATAGTGATGTGAAATAGAAACGGAGAATAATCTTGCTCAAAGTAGTATTGTTTTTATAAATATGATATCCACATTGACAACAAACACCGCCATTCTTATATATTAATTAAATACAGTGACTCTCGATGGCGAAATCGTTTTCGTTAGCAGATAGTACCGTCCCGAATCGAGCAGTAAATATTTACAATTGCGCGTAGTTCAGACGATGCGCTCTGTGTAGTTGTCATAGCGCCCGAATACTAACTTATTAGTTTCACGCATCCGAATAAGTACATAATATGTCTTTAATGTTGAGCCTTACATTTCACAAATATTACAGGTCTCGAGGATGAACGCAGCCGTTTCACATTGGTGACGTCACTTTATGATATCGGCCGAGGAAGCTGGTCCAATCAAAATAGAGGATACGAACAGTATTTGGGATATCTATCGTTTGTACTGCAGTACGACGTCAATATTGTGGTTTTCATCGAACCGAAAGGAGTCAATTTCGTTTTACATCAGCGGAGGAATTGTTTAAACAGGACAAAAATAGTCATTAGCAGTTACGGCGAGCAGGACATGTCCATATACGAGCGGCGATTGGACGAAATCCTCAAGTCGAGTAAATGGAACAAAGATAACAAGTTAAGGACCTTAGCAGAGAACCATCCAAATTATATAGTCACCACCAACAGCAAACCAGGCCTCACGAAGTTAGCATCGGAGTTAAATCCATTTCATACAACGCACTTTTTCTGGGTAGATGCTGGTTATGGTCATGGTGAAAAATGGGTTTTTACCCAAAACATGGCATGGGCTCCTCGACCTCTTTTAGCGAATGACAAAAATGGGAAAGTGTTCCTTGTTCAGCTTTCGGATCCAGATACCTTCAGGGACAAAATGGACCGGTTTTACAAACTATCAGCCGAGCCAGCGTTTGCTGGGGGTTTCTTTGGAGGGGATGTAAATGCTATCACAAAACTGAGTTATGCTTTCAAGGAAATGTTTGTGAGAGCATTGGACGAAGGCTTCACGGATGACGACCAAGGAACTCATTTACTTGTTCATTTCAACAAACCCGACTTATATTACACACCGAAAGGGAAGTGGAATGATGTATTTCAACGTTTCAAATGATTGAATAGCGAAATATACTTAACCGTTTCATGGCGGAAGCTTACTGTTTGTTTTGCGAAATCCCTGTACAATGCATTCTATTATATATGGGAGTCGACCATAGAGAATGCTTTGGCCTAACAAATTTTATATTATTTTTTTATAATTGTTTAAAATGTAAGAAAAAATTAAAACAAATGATAAAATTGTTAAATAATGTAAGAAAAAATTATAAAAATGATAAATTGGTAAAGAATATAAGAACAAATTATAAAAAGTGCAATAAAATGTAAGAAAAATTATAAAATTGTTGAAGAATATAAGAAAAATTTATAAAAATGACAAACAATTGTTAGGCCAATGCATTCTCTTATATATGCGTGGCGACCTATGGTCGACTCGCATATATAAGAGAATGCATTGGCACAGGGTCTTTAATGTTGCGCCAGCGCAAGGGTTAATCGTTAAATGTTCGTGAGAGCATTGGGCGAATGATACACGGATGAAGACCAAGGAACTCATTTACTTAATCATTTCAACAAGTCAGACTTATATTACACACCGAAAGACAAGTGGAATGATGTATTTCAACGTTTCAAATGATAACCACCTATTTGAACAAGAAATGCAGCCATGGGATGCGTCTGAAAAATAGCAAAACCTGTGTGGAATATTTTGTCAATTAGTATACATAGGGTCCATTTCAGAGTAGAACCTCCACCTGAATATATGATTGTTGCACTTAAATTGAAGAATGATATAAAAGTGAAAATTTGGATATTTCGTGTTCAGTGAAGGCCAACGCTGTATTATCTGTTACAGGGAAATAGCCATATTTATCTCCCCTGAATTATATCATCTGCGCTTGCAAGACATTTTTTTCGAATTGATACGATTACTTTTTATCTATTTCAAATATTTCTCAGCTCTCACATAGATTTATTCGGGTGATAAAAAAAATCTATTTCGAATATTTCTATTAGGGGGAAGAAGCTTATTTACTGTCATTCACTCTGTCATATGATATGTTTGTGGTTTGAAGATGGTCAATTTGAGTAAAAAGTGGGTAAAATTGAGCGTTTTGTGCGTGCAAACCAAGGGGCATAACTGAACAAAGAAGCTAAAGTACAGACAGATGATTACACCTACAATTTCTGGCGAAACTAAAACATGCTTGATGGGATCTATGCATAAGGTATTGGCTCAGCATAGAGTTGAAGTACAGTACCCCCTCCCAGTTTGGCCAAAATTGCTGGAAATCGTGTTTTGCTACCTTTGAGAGACTTTCAAACTGGATAAATTAGTGACAATCTACTGAAATGTTGATATTTCCTATCTTCGTCTGTGAGTTTCTATTCACAGTTTCGTATTGATAACTTTTGTGCTCTATGTTAGGTGCATTTGCGTATAGTTTATGTCTCAGAAGCTATAAATACTATGGATTTCAGCTTGACAAGTCACTGAATGCTCACACAGGGCAAAAACCAAATTCAGCGTTGTATGGCTACTATGATTGGTGAAACACAAACATTACGGTTCACATTTGGGGGAGGGTGGTGCTGTGGTTATATATGCATCAGTTACTCTGGAGGATAACTCTATTTTCCTTTAAGGTAGTAGTACACGATTTATCGGGTTGTTGTAGGGGGGTCTGGAAAATAGAACAATAAGTATCTGGGGGCGTACCAGCCAGTGTAGCCTGTGTTAAATGTGTCATTACTGGTTTGAAGGTTTAATTATTTTACAAACTGGAAAAGTTCACACACAAAATTGGATATGCAACAGGATTTTCGTATTCAGTGAAGGCCAACACTGTATTATTGGTTACAGGAAAATAGCCCGATATCTCTCTCCTGAATTCTGCCATCTGCGCTTAAAAGACGTTTTTTTCTTCAAATTGATATGATTACTTTTTATCAATTTCAAATATTTCTCAGCTCTAACATAGATTTATTCGGGTGAAAGAAGCCTACTTACTGACATTAGCTCTGTCATGATCTGTTTTGGGGTTGAAAATAGTCAATTTGAGTAAAATAATGGGTAAAATTGAGCGTTTTGTGCATGCAAACCAAGGGGCATAACTCAATGACATCTTGTTTACAAAGAAGCTAAAGTACAGACATATGATTGCATCTACAATTTCTTTCGAAATTAAAACATGTCTGATAGGACCTATGCCAAAGATAAAGGCTCAGCATAGGTTTGAAGTACAGTACCCCTTCCCAGGTTGGCCAAAATTGCTATAAATCCGTGTATTGCTACCTAATTTACTTTGTCTGGCGATTTGTGCAGGCATTTCGATACAGAAAGCTATGTGTTAGAAAACGAACGCAAAAAAATGTTATCAAAATGCATTTGTACCACAACTAACTACATGTACGTGATAAGTATAAAATTCAACATTTAGTGATTCTACCTAAATTTGCCTCTAAAGAGCATGCACTTCTATCGCAAGCTCATTGAATCAATCGTAGGACAAATGTTAGTAAAACCATTACACATGGAAGCTACAGGTTACACTCGTGTAAATATTTTCCATAGGCTTCAATGTTAACGTTTGTTGATCTGCATAAGAGGTAAAATGGAAACTGTTCAAACTGCCTTCGGATTATGTGAGCTTGACATCTGTGGAAACTTTCCCAATAAAAAATCAACACCGTCTAGCAGGGAATCCACTTCAAATTTTCGTTTGTTCATAACTAGGGTCAGTTCCGCACTGAAAAAATATTGTCATTTTTTTAATCACACTTAAAATTTCTAAAAGGCCACAACAGACTTCATATCATCTTTAATGAATGGGCCTCTTGGCAAATTAAGTTTGTGGGAGAATGATTCCTTGAATTTTTGTCAACAGTTTACTTTTAATTCATGCATCCAATCACATCCCAGAGTGTTTTAACTGTGAAACTTTTTACTCCTCCCGCAACCACAGGGGGGGGGGGGCTGCGTATGGTATTTACACCAGTGTAACCTACAGAAGTGTTACCGCTCATGTCATTATTTTGGTAAAGATACATTTTGTGTATGCATGAATTAAAACAAAAGAGTAGAATCACATACACATTAAATGTGTGGTATCCATTCCTAAACTACAGAAAGTGTAGATTTACAAATACCGATTAAAGGCCCACTTAATTTTTTTTATAGTGACTTGATATACAGTTTTAATAACAATCTATGCCATAAAATATGATTAAAATACTATAATTCATCACTATTTAAAAAAAAGTGTCTCAGAAGATGCCCACGGAGAAATAGAAAACTGCTGAAGACTACCCCCTCTGACACACAGAATGCAACATAATTCAAACTTTTTCAATGAAAGGGGAAGAACGCTATCTATAATATATAGAGTTATTCCCCCTGCATTGAAAATAATACTGATTTTTACTTCAATCTTGGTGAAAAAACGCGTTGGCAAATCAACAAAAACAACATGTCTACAGTTTATTACACCGGATAAGTTGATAATATAATGTTTTGGAGCTTCCTCTTTCAAATGGTATATAATATGGCATATATTTTATATAAAGTAATCTGGGGGTTCGAAAATTAAGTGGCGTTTAAATAGTAAAATCTGGCTGCTCTAGCGACCATGCTTTTCAACGAATTTCGGACAAATTATATTGCTTCCATCTATATATGGTCACCCCGACGATCCTTGTGAAGTATGGTAATGCTCGAATGGGGGATGTATGTAGGTTATGTTATACCGAAGAAAATTGATGACGGACGACAACCCATGCAAATAACTCAAAAACTTGAACTGCTGATATCAGTCGGCATCAGCCCCCTGTGATACAGTTCTTTAAAAACAGAACGATTATCGACATAGCGTTACATAAATGTACTAGAAAGACTTATTCAAGTCATATCATGTAGCAATCTGCAAGGCAGGTTGTCCCTCCCTAAGCTGATATAACCACTACCACTACGTATACATAATGAAAGGGTACATGACTGTTTTATTTAACATTCCCGATATCCAAATCTATTTTGGATTTACGATTAGATAGCGATTGGTAATCAATCAGAGTAACAGGTGGCACGCGATGTTAGGATTATATAGCGATTGGTATTCGATCTGGGTAACTGTGAGGACTGTACGATTCTAAGTTTACCATGTGCCAATGCATTCTCTTATATATGCGAGTCGACCATAGGTCGCCTCGCATATATAAGAGAATGCATTGGCCTAACAATTTTTTATCATTTTGTTTTATAAATTTTTCTTACAATTTTTAGGACATAAAATAAAAAACATCCATTACCCTGCAGGGAGCCCCACACATATATATATAAGCATATAGAAGAGCGTCGTCTGCTCATGGTGTCTGGGGCTCTGTATGGGTGAAATTATAAAATTGTTAAAGAATACAAGAAAAAATTATTAAAATTGTAAAAAGTTGTTAGGCCAATGCATTCTCTTATATATGTGAGGCGACATATGGTCGACTCGCATATATAAGAGAATGCATTGGCACAGGGTAAACTTAGAATCGTAGAAAATTGATATAAACAATAGCTTGTCTAAATGAATATCAAGATATAATTGAATGGGGTGATTATATAAATAAATAAATAACGGAGATATTTTTAAATTAGCGTTTTTTTTTAACCCTTTACCCAACAAACCGGCCAAAACCGGCCAAATAAAGCTTCAACAGCCTAAAATATCTTCGGTCTGTCTTAATAGAACCATACAAATATGGATATCATTGGAACCGGCTCCTTGACGACATTGTGATAGTTACAGTTATGCCCTGTGCCAATGCATTCTCTTAGAACTATGCATTTTCATCAATTGGACACTTAAACATGACACTTCCAAGTTTTCTGGAGAAACACACATGACTCTAATCTAATGTGGTATACGCTTTTGTGTAGTATTCACAAACGTGCATTGATACGCGATAGATAAGGCGGTCACCATAATCAATTTACAGTATCAGCGTTATCTATCAAGTATGGCCGCTTTATCCACTTTCAATGCACCCACGTGTATGAATAACTCCATAACAAAGCGCATACCGCACCATTTAATGAAATAAATAAAAGTGTAATCGTTGGTTAATAACCCATACCGTCTATTGTCATATAAATTGTATTCGAATTATACCATTTGTCCGAAACAAAAATGGAATTGATATGGAATTTGTTTACTTGATTAGCTAATTAGCTGACGACCAGCACATTATTTTTAGACTTGCATATATATTAAGTTATATTATATTTTCTCTCCCTTCTTTTCGCTCGTCTGTTCTGATTATGTTTAGTCCACCTAGCAGCCTTCTCCATATCTACAATGTGATCGGATGTAAAAGGCGAATTCCTGAGAGTTGGTTCGTAATCTGGATTTCTGAAAAGCATCATGCCTATATCTACACTAACTACCCTCATAAGCACTGCCCTAAGTGTCATGCACACCTTAACAATGATGCTAAACACTTTGAGGCAATTATATTGCAGAAATGTTGTAAGAGGAAAATATTGTGACCACTTGGAAAAAAGTGACTTTTTTCGCGGCTGAAAGAACCCACCCACCCGGCCTACTGTATGGAAAGTGAATGACCCCCCTCTGATGGGATACCAAGTAAAGTATGCAGCGTATCCCATATATATCGAGCTTGTGTTTGTATAATAAACCTCCGACATTTAAATACAGTATTAGCTTACATATCTTATCTTGACTTGGTTGTCAATTGTTCATATACCATACAGGGAATGTGTATGGCCCTGAATTCATTCGACTATTTTTAATTCTTTTATTTTCTGCCATTTCATAGTCATTGAAGTAACTAAAAATACACTCAGGGGATTCTTTGGTAATCACTGCCATATAGAATTGCTGTAACTTTACAGTGTAGAAACTTATTAAGCCATGACGCCAATCTCACTCATGATGTATCTGTTTAAAGCTAACCATTTGCATCAAATTAACTACTCCCACATGGCGGAGATTACTGGATATCCAAAACGTTAATTAAATAATCTAACTAAAGAAAACAAAAAACAAAAACAGTCAAAATGGTAATTCCACACTTTTATAACTCATATTCCATGCATTTATAATTCATGTGTGTCATTTTATGTTCTTATGTTGATCCGAATAAAAAAAAGAAAAAAAAAACTTGATTGTCAATACAATATAAATGTGACATCTGACGGAGCACACTCGTAACCCGGTTCACACTTTTCGGCCGATGAAATCGCACCAATCCATGAACAATATTTTTGTATGAATCTGTGTAAAGCTGAATCCAGCACAACATTCGATGGAAATTTTAACACCTAGTATAGATTGAAATTGTTCTCATTTGTTAATTTTAGTTTGTTTACCGTTATTACATTTTAATACGTTTTAATCACGTGGTTTCGAGTTGATGAGTAGTATTTTGGCAGCTATGAGAATACCCTATCATATTTTTCAAACAAGCTGCTATCTCATTTGTGTCCAAACTCTAACATTCTGACAAAAGCTGCCAGCCGAAGGATTCTCCTATAGATGTATGGACTGGTGTATTCCACGAACCTCCGACTGGAAACATTGATCAAAATGTTATAGAAAACTATTGAGTATTTCCGAACAAATAAGGTAACCACTTGTTTTAGAAATAAACTAGTATTTGCTCGTAACAGTCAAAATACTATATTTTGTGTCAGATTCTCATAAATTATGTTTTTGTGCGTTTGCACTCGCCTCGGTCATTTTGAATGGGTGGTACTCCCCAACCTTGAAACCACGTGATTCTCCATACTTGTTATTAGTTATAGTGATGTGAAACACTCCGGTATGATGATCAAATAGAAACGGAGAATAATCTTGCTCAAAGTAGTATTTTTTTTATAAATATTATATCCACATTGACAACAAACACCGCCATTCTTATATATTAATTAAATACAGTGACTCTCGATGGCGAAATCGTTTTCGTTAGCAGATAGTACCGTCCCGAATCGAGCAGTAAATATTTACAATTGCGCGTAGTTCAGACGATGCGCTCTGTGTAGTTGTCATAGCGCCCGAATACTAACTTATTAGTTTCACGCATCCGAATAAGTACATAATATGTCTTTAATGTTGAGCCTTACATTTGACAACTATTACAGGTCTCGAGGATGAACGCAGCCGTTTCACATTGGTGACGTCACTTTATGATATCGGCCGAGGAAGCTGGTCCAATCAAAATAGAGGATACGAACAGTATTTGGGATATCTATCGTTTGTACTGCAGTACGACGTCAATATTGTGGTTTTCATCGAACCGAAAGGAGTCAATTTCGTTTTACATCAGCGGAGGAATTGTTTAAACAGGACAAAAATAGTCATTAGCAGTTACGGCGAGCAGGACATGTCCATATACGAGCGGCGATTGGACGAAATCCTCAAGTCGAGTAAATGGAACAAAGATAACAAGTTAAGGACCTTAGCAGAGAACCATCCAAATTATATAGTCACCACCAACAGCAAACCAGGCCTCACGAAGTTAGCATCGGAGTTAAATCCATTTCATACAACGCACTTTTTCTGGGTAGATGCTGGTTATGGTCATGGTGAAAAATGGGTTTTTACTCAAAACATGGCATGGGCTCCTCGACCTCTTTTAGCGAATGACAAAAATGGGAAAGTGTTCCTTGTTCAGCTTTCGGATCCAGATACCTTCAGGGACAAAATGGACCGGTTTTACAAACTATCAGCCGAGCCAGCGTTTGCTGGGGGTTTCTTTGGAGGGGATGTAAATGCTATCACAAAACTGAGTTATGCTTTCAAGGAAATGTTCGTGAGAGCATTGGACGAAGGCTTCACGGATGACGACCAAGGAACTCATTTACTTGTTCATTTCAACAAACCCGACTTATATTACACACCGAAAGGGAAGTGGAATGATGTATTTCAACGTTTCAAATGATTGAATAGCGAAATATACTTAACCGTTTCATGGCGGAAGCTTACTGTTTGTTTTGCGAAATCCCTGTACAATGCATTCTATTATATATGGGAGTCGACCATAGAGAATGCTTTGGCCTAACAAATTTTATATTATTTTTTTATAATTGTTTAAAATGTAAGAAAAAATTAAAACAAATGATAAAATTGTTAAATAATGTAAGAAAAAATTATAAAAATGATAAATTGGTAAAGAATATAAGAACAAATTATAAAAAGTGCAATAAAATGTAAGAAAAATTATAAAATTGTTGAAGAATATAAGAAAAATTTATAAAAATGACAAACAATTGTTAGGCCAATGCATTCTCTTATATATGCGTGGCGACCTATGGTCGACTCGCATATATAAGAGAATGCATTGGCACAGGGTCTTTAATGTTGCGCCAGCGCAAGGGTTAATCGTTAAATGTTCGTGAGAGCATTGGGCGAATGATACACGGATGAAGACCAAGGAACTCATTTACTTAATCATTTCAACAAGCCCGACTTATATTACACACCTAAAGACAAGTGGAATGATGTATTTCAACGTTTCAAATGATAACCACCTATTTGAACAAGAAATGCAGCCATGGGCTGCGTCTGAAAAATAGCAAAACCTGTGTGGAATATTTTGTCAATTAGTATACATAGGGTCCATTTCAGAGTAGAACCTCCACCTGAATATATGATTGTTGCACTTAAATTGAAGAATGATATAAAAGTGAAAATTTGGATATTTCGTGTTCAGTGAAGGCCAACGCTGTATTATCTGTTACAGGGAAATAGCCAGATTTCTCTCCCCTGAATTATATCATCTGCGCTTGCAAGACATTTTTTTCGAATTGATACGATTACTTTTTATCTATTTCAAATATTTCTCAGCGCTCACATAGATTTATTCGGGTGATAAAAAAAATTCTATTTCGAATATTTCTATTAGGGGGAAGAAGCTTATTTACTGTCATTCGCTCTGTCATATGATATGTTTGTGGTTTGAAGATGGTCAATTTGAGTAAAAAGTGGGTAAAATTGAGCGTTTTGTGCGTGCAAACCAAGGGGCATAACTGAACAAAGAAGCTAAAGTACAGACAGATGATTACACCTACAATTTCTGGCGAAACTAAAACATGCTTGATGGGATCTATGCATAAGGTATTGGCTCAGCATAGAGTTGAAGTACAGTACCCCCTCCTTGTTTGGCCAAAATTGCTGGAAATCGTGTTTTGCTACCTTTGAGAGACTTTCAAACTGGATAAATTAGTGACAATCTACTGAAATTTTGATATTTCCTATCTTCGTCTGTGAGTTTCTATTCACAGTTTCGTATTGATAACTTTTGTGCTCTATATTAGGTGCATTTGCGTATAGTTTATGTCTCAGAAGCTATAAATACTATGGATTTCAGCTTGACAAGTCACTGAATGCTCACACAGGTCAAAAACCAAATTCAGCGTTGTATGGCTACTATGATTGGTGAAACACAAACATTACGGTTCACATTTGGGGGAGGGTGGTGCTGTGGTTATATATGCATCAGTTACTCTGGAGGATAACTCTATTTTCCTTTAAGGTAGTAGTACACGATTTATCGGGTTGTTGTAGGGGGGTCTGGAAAATAGAACAATAAGTATCTGGGGGCGTACCAGCCAGTGTAGCCTGTGTTAAATGTGTCATTACTGGTTTGAAGGTTTAATTATTTTACAAACTGGAAAAGTTCACACACAAAATTGGATATGCAACAGGATGTTCGTATTCAGTGAAGGCCAACACTGTATTATTGGTTACAGGAAAATATCCCGATATCTCTCTCCTGAATTCTGCCATCTGCGCTTAAAAGACGTTTTTTTTTCAAATTGATATGATTACTTTTTATCAATTTCAAATATTTCTCAGCTCTAACATAGATTTATTCGGGTGAAAGAAGCCTACTTACTGACATTCGCTGTGTCATGATCTGTTTTGGGGTTGAAAATAGTCAATTTGAGTAAAATAATGGGTAAAATTGAGCGTTTTGTGCATGCAAACCAAGGGGCATAACTCAATGACATCTTGTTTACAAAGAAGCTAAAGTACAGACATATGATTGCATCTACAATTTCTTTCGAAATTAAAACATGTCTGATAGGACCTATGCCAAAGATAATGGCTCAGCATTGGTTTGAAGTACAGTACCCCTTCCCAGGTTGGCCAAAATTGCTATAAATCCGTGTATTGCTACCTAATTTACTTTGTCTGGCGATTTGTGCAGGCATTTCGATACAGAAAGCTATGTGTTAGAAAACGAACGCAAAAAAATGTTATCAAAATGCATTTGTACCACAACTAACTACATGTACGTGATAAGTATAAAATTCAACATTTAGTGATTCTACCTAAATTTGCCTCTAAAGAGCATGCACTTCTATCGCAAGCTCATTGAATCAATCGTAGGACAAATGTTAGTAAAACCATTACACATCGAAGCTACAGGTTACACTCGTGTAAATATTTTCCATAGGCTTCAATGTTAACGTTTGTTGATCTGCATAAGAGGTAAAATGGAAACTGTTCAAACTGCCTTCGGATTATGTGAGCTTGACATCTGTGGAAACTTTCCCAATAAAAAATCAACACCGTCTAGCAGGGAATCCACTTCAAATTTTCGTTTTTTCATAACTAGGGTCAGTTCCGCACTAAAAAAATATTGTCATTTATTTAATCACACTTTAAATTTCTAAAAGGCCACAACAGACTTCATATCATCTTTAATGAATGGGCCTCTTGGCAAATTAAGTTTGTGGGAGAATGATTCCTTGAATTTTTGTCAACAGTTTACTTTTAATTCATGCATCCAATCACATCCCAGAGTGTTTTAACTGTGAAACTTTTTACTCCTCCCGCAACCACAGGGGGGGGGGGGGGCTGCGTATGGTATTTACACCAGTGTAACCTACAGAAGTGTTACCGCTCATGTCATTATTTTGGTAAAGATACATTTTGTGTATGCATGAATTAAAACAAAAGAGTAGAATCACATACACATTAAATGTATGGTATCCATTCCTAAACTACATAAAGTGTAGATTTACAAATACCGATTAAAGGCCCGCTTAATTTTCGAGTCTCCGATTATTTTTTTTATAGTGACTTGATATACAGTTTTAATAACAATCTATGCCATAAAATATGATTAAAATACTATAATTCATCACTATTTGAAAAAAAGTGTCTCAGAAGATATCCACAGAGAAATAGAAAACTGCTGAAGACTACCCCCTCTGACACACAGAATGCAACAGAATTCAAACTTTTTCAATGAAAGGGGAAGAACGCTATCTATAATATATAGAGTTATTCCCCCTGCATTGAAAATAATACTGATTTTTACTTCAATCTTGGTGAAAAAAACGCGTTGGCAAATCAACAAAATCAACATGTCTACAGTTTATTACACCGGATAAGTTGATAATATAATGTTTTGGAGCTTCCTCTTTCAAATGGTATATAATATGGCATATATTTTATATAAAGTAATCTGGGGGTTCGAAAATTAAGTGGCGTTTAAATAGTAAAATCTGGCTGCTCTAGCGACCATGCTTTTCAACGAATTTCGGACAAATTATATTGCTTCCATCTATATGTGGTCACCCCGACGATCCTTGTGAAGTATGGTAATGCTCGAATGAGGGATGTATGTGGGTTATGTTATACCGAAGAAAATTGATCACGGACGACAACCCATGCAAATAACTCAAAAACTTGAACAGCCCCCCTGTGATACAGTTCTTTAAAAACAGTACGATTATCGACTAGCGTTACACAAATGTACTAGAAAGACTTATTCAAGTCATATCATGTAGCAATCTGCAAGGCAGGTTGTCCCTCCCTAAGCTGATATAACCACTACCACTACGTATACATAATGAAAGGATACATGACTGTTTTATTTAACATTCCCGATATCCAAATCTATTTTGGATTTACGATTAGATAGCGATTGGTAATCAATCAGAGTAACAGGTGCCACGCGATGTTAGGATTATATAGCGATTGGTATTCGATCTGGGTAACTGTGAGGACTGTACGATTCTAAGTTTACCATGTGCCAATGCATTCTCTTATATATGCGAGTCGACCATAGGTCGCCTCGCATATATAAGAGAATGCATTGGCCTAAATTTTTTTTATCATTTTGTTTTATAAATTTTTCTTACAATTTTTAGGACATAAAATAAAAAACATCCATTACCCTGCAGGGAGCCCCACACAATATATATAAGCATATAGAAGAGCGTCGTCTGTTCATGGTGTCTGGGGCTCTGTATGGGTGAAATTATAAAATTGTTAAAGAATACAAGAAAAAATTATTAAAATTGTAAAAAGTTGTTAGGCCAATGCATTCTCTTATATATGTGAGGCGACCTATGGTCGACTCGCATATATAAGAGAATGCATTGGCACAGGGTAAACTTAGAATCGTAGAAAATTGATATAAACAATAGCTTGTCTAAATGAATATCAAGATATAATTGAATGGGGTGATTATATAAATAAATAAATAACGGAGATATTTTTAAATTAGCGTTGTTTTTTAACCCTTTACCCAACAAACCGGCCAAAACCGGCCAAAATAAAGCTTCAACAGCCTAAAATATCTTCGGTCTGTCTCAATAGAACCATACAAATATGGATATCATTGGAACCGGCTCCTTGACGACATTGTGATAGTTACAGTTATGCCCTGTGCCAATGCATTCTCTTATATATGCGAGTCGACCATAGGCGCCTCGCATATATAGGAGAATGCATTGGCCTAAAAAAACAATTTTATAATTTTTAATGTGATAAGCCAATGCATTCTCTTATATATGCGAGGCGACCTATGGTCGACTCGCATATATAAGAGAATGCATTGGCACAGGGTCGTTCTGTTGGGTAAAGGGTTAATGAGCGTGAATTTAGAAACATATCCTTATCCCACATTCCAAATTACTTAGAAATAGACCTGCCGATAAACCGAACCAAGGACTTGTCGTTACTCGCATAGCTCTGCATGCATGTGAACGACGAAACGAAAAAGACATTTAATTTTTCAATGTTTATTGTTAATTGTCAGAACACAATACAGTATACGTCAGAACACAATACAGTATACGTCAAATTGCGCGTTGGCCTACATGTACATGCATGCGTCGAAACCAGATTCGAAAGCTTGTATGTTCAATTCGATAAACCTTGTGAAACTAAATATAGGCGCAACACTGCATGCCAGGCAGCGGGAAACATATAAACCATCCTGTTATCCAAATAAGGTCATATTGACCTTACTTGATATTTGAAATGCACATGCGTACGATGTCCTGATTTAAAAAAGTTAATCAGCATGTTATACATAAGAGGATATACAACCAGTCCCCAGTTTATAGCGGAATTTACAAAACAGTAAATTAGGCATGGAGAGAGCCTTTGGCGAGGTCCAGAGCTACTTTACTGGACGAGTTTTGTAAATTCCGCTATAAAAATCAATGTGGACGAGTTGTGGATTATATTTATTACATGATCCAAAACCTCGATAAAACAAGTGAGACGTGAAAGGCCCACGATGACGTTTCACGCAACTACATGTATGCGTTGGTTGTCCGAGAAAATAAATAGTCCCAGATAAATAAAGACTCTGACGTATTTAATGGCGTATATTTAATGAAATAACTTTTCACACTATTCATTCATAAAAAGATGGATTATCTCTTTAAATGACACATTTTAGATAGTTTCCTGGGTACGAAATAATATGTATGGGTTGGAAATCCCTGCCCCGAAATGAATTCTATCAATTAATATTGATTTTATCTCGATATTATTTTATTCAATTATTAGCACACTTCTTTGTTCTAGAAATATAACTTTTGGATAGAGGCCTCCAGAGGCCCAACGAATGCGAGCCGTAAAATGTCTCCGATTGATTGTATCAAAAGTAATATTAAATGCGAATCAAGTAGATAAGACGTAGATACGCTTATTTTCAGTTAATTAACATTCCAAATAAAATCAATATTAATTGATAGACATGTTTCCGGACAGGGGTATTCGATTCGTATTTATTATTTATTCATACCAAGGAAACTATAAAGATCATGTTGCTGAAGAGATAATCCACCTTTAAAGTTTCTTGGAAAAATATTGCAAGCCATATAGTATTTTGAGACGTAGCGTACGGACAGTATATACACGACAAACCGCAAGTCAAATGCCACGTGGCACTATTTCCTGTCACGTAAAGAACGTTGCATATCGCAATTAATAGAATGGGTTTATTAATAGAATGGGTTTATTAATAGAATGGGTTTATTGAATGAATAAGGGTAGGATCATGTAATAAATACTTAACCCTTTACCCAACAGAAGGGCCCTGTGCCAATGCATTCTCTTATATATGCGAGTCGACCATAGGTCGCCTCGCATATATAAGAGAATGCATTGGCTTAACACATTAAAAATTATAAAATTGTTAAAGAATGTAAGAAAAAATGGTAAAAGTGTTAAAAAAAGATTTTTTTTAGGGCAATGCATTCTCTTATATATGCGAGGCGACCTATGGTCGACTCGCATATATAAGAGAATGCATTGACACATGGCATAACTGTAACTATCACAATGTGGTCACGGAGCCGGTTCCAATGATATCCATATTTGTATGGTTCTATTGAGACAGACCGAAGATATTTTAGGCTGTTGAATCTTTATTTGGCCGGTTTTGGCCGGTTTGTTGGGTAAAGGGTTAAAGCAAATGGGAGTTAAAAAGTATATTCTTTTATCACAGACATTGACATTTCCTAATGCTAACTGCCAACGGTGCTAACTGGGTTACCCTCCAAAATACCCTCTTTGGACATATGTAAGTGTTTTAGTGAGATAGGTGAATTCAACTATACACTATTATAAACACGAGCAAGATAAAGGGATCTTGAGTGAACAAGAAGAAAAAAATCCGAGGAAGGGATGAAATATCGGGTAGGGGCTGATGGTAGCCTACTCTATGCATTTATTTTGTTCATGGCTTTTCGAAGAGGTTTATCGTTGTTGTTTTCTACTTGTCCGTGATTTAGCAGCTATTTTTGTTGCACGATCCTGTCCACTCAGTTCAGATTCTTGTGAGCGGTAGTGAGCCTCCTATTGTCATAGCCACCACAAAGTCCAACCTGGCATGCCAGCACACATCAATAAATTAGTGAAACTTCTGACAAACCGCATGTAGAAATGGTCCCAATCACACCATCAGAATATCACCAACGATGTCCACTGCAAGGTATAAGTAAACCAGATTAACCCAACAGAAAGGCCCTGTGCCAATGCATTCTCTTATATATGCGAGTCGACCATAGGTCGCCTCGCATATATAAGAGAATGCACAAAAGTGGCTTTTTCGCTAAATGGAGATGTAACCGTGAGGTAAGTGGTCATAACTTGTATGTAAAACCCTTCGGGGTTTACACAAGTTATGACCACTTACCTCACGGTTACATCTCCATAAAAAACAGTCCACATGACAGTTAATCCATTCCTTATATAAGACGGCACACATGGAAGTCGATGGTTTATAACCATAAGGCGCTTCTGTTGATGTTGTGCGAATAATTAGTATTACTATACGATTTCCAGCATAAATAAGCATATGTAAGGTGTATTTATGCCAATTACATGTACAGAAATCGAGATTTTACCGTCTTGTTCAAGTAATTCACAAGCACTGTCATGTCAGTTACGTAGCAGATTTACATTTACTAACATTGCTTATTAATTGGCGAGCACGGTGTCGGCGACATAGAATTATTTCACGGATCTATGTTATTATAATTATATAGAATTTTAGATGTTAACAAACTACTTTTTAGTAATCAATTATGAGCCGAGAAAATAATGGTTTAATTTGGTTAAAGTTTTTTTTAATTTTGCCAAAATAAATCAGAATTGACCAAACTAATTGCACTGAGTGTAAATTAAACGGGACCTGAAAGTGATTTTTTGAAAGAAGGCCCCAAAATGACACGAACAGGAACTTGCCCGATAAAACCAACTAATAGTGGGACTAATTTGATGCTCTAGCTTTTCAATGACCTAGGCCTATATGGAACGAGTGACAATAACATTCAGTACAATTACGGTATACTATGGAAGGTTAGTGATGGAAGATCAAAGCTTCTTTGAACAGTGAAATTATCTTCTGAAAGCCTGTGCAAATGTGAATTATCTGGGTGACATGATGATTTTGGCGCGCCGGACATGCCCATGGAATAAACCCCCCCCCCCGGAATCACCGGGTCGCCTGTGGTTTGGGCTGGTGCATGGGACAATATTTTGTTTTACTTCTAATATCCATAAGCTTCATTATACACCAGCAAAATAAGTCATCAATACAAGCCAAACGAATTAACTCACCTATCTGATCTGCGGTTGATCCTTGCATTCTCATCCTGGCAATAACAGCTGCTACCGTCTCTAAAAAGACAAGAAATCCATTGTGTATAAGCGATGTTTAACCAATAGGGAGCCTCACACAGATGGAAGTGTGTACTACGGAGTGTCGTCTGCTGCAGTCTATGTGGGGCTCACGAAAGGTTAAAGGTATTGGTTTTGTTTTCCTCTTATCTTGTATTGGCCGACTTTTGTTAATTATGGTGCATGCATGTTGCGGGCCACGTTCTGCTTAATGCAGCCGAAAAACCTGATTAAATAGAGTTATTACAGTGTGTAAATGATGATTTATTGTATTAGCAATATGTTGGAATAATTGGCTTCTTTTAGTGTTTGCTTTCTTTAATGAATTTAATTGTCTGCTGTGTTATCCAATAGAGGCACAATAAAGCCTCTAGTGTCCCTATGGCTGTATCAAGCTTTTTAACAGTAATCTTTTGGGTAATATTTACACTCAAAGCGATGTTAAGTAGTTATTTTACGAATATTAATCCAATTGACAACACACACCGTCACTCTTATATATTAATTAAATGCAATGACGCTAGATGGCGAAATCGTTTGAGTTAGTTTATCGACGATTGTTGCGTCCCGAATTGAGATGTAAATATTTACAATTGAGCTTAGTTCAGACGATATTTTTTTATGGAGTCGTATGGTCGATTGCTTTGAAAGTTTCGGTGATGGTTAGTAGAATGCTACATTGCCCAGGTTGGCATAGAGCCTGAGAACTAACTTATAAGTTTATCGCACTCGAACAAGTCCATAACATATCTTTAAGACAGGGGTGTGAAGTTTGAATACTGTTTAACAGCGGATATGAGTGCCACTATTTAGGGTACGTTCATACGCTGGCAATTTTGCACGATATATTTTACGGGCATTTCGTCATAGAAAACCACATGGTGCCAGAATATGAACGGAAACATGCACATACCATGCATCTTTACCAAAGCTAACGACATAAGAAGTAAAATTGACGTAGTTCCACTTGTAACGGTACTACTGTAATTTGCCATCAAATACCTATAAGATTTATTCTTGCGATATCATTGCATGCTATTTACAGGCAAATTCCGGTAGCATCGCTACATGTGGAACTACAGAGATTTTACTTCACACGTAGTTAGTTGTGGCACAGATGCTTATATGCTTGTTTCCGTTCATATTCTGGCACCATATCGTTTTCTACGACAAAATGCCTGCAAACCATACCGCGCAAACTTGCCAGTGTATGAACGTACCCTTAAAAGCTCATGAGGTTCAACAGCACATAATGTACACTGACGTGTAGATCATCATGGGTTGTAATGTGTGTATATCGTATAACCACTTTTCTATCAGCTATTGTCGTTATCAGAATACAATATAAATTAATCTATAACTATTCACATTAATTAATTAAGTTATATAGATTCATTGATTTGCACAGCACCTTGCATTTAAGCAACAATATAATTGTTATGCATATCTCCATCCATTCTATTATTTCAATTACGCTGATTGAGGCAATACAATACGTTTGGAAAATTTGAAAGCTCGGTGAACCATGCCAGTTTAATTCATGTTAACTGAGAATAATATCGACTGGATTTTCATAATCACGTTGATTTAAATGCACCTATATATTAGTATATCATGACAAGTGGTCGGAAGTGTTTAGTCGGGCCGCACATAGTAATACTCACTTGCACGAAAGGGATCCACCATCACTGAAATAGAGAGAGCAATGTTTAAAATGTATTCAGGGTTCCATACCAATAATAACCATACCACTATCACATTAAAGGCACACTTAATTTTCGAGCCCCAACTCTCCGGATAAAATTATATAAAATATATACAATATTATATATCAATTGAAATATGTAGCTCCAAAACATTGTATTATAAACTTATCCGGTGTACCACATTGTGAACATGTTGTTTTTGTTGAGGTACCGACGTGTTATCTGTGCTCATGTTTCATCCAAACTGTACTGCAAAGTTTATTATTATCAATGGAAGAGGACTAACTCTATATCTTAGTTTGAATTATGTTGTATTCTGGGAGTGAGACAGGTGAAATCATTTCACTGAAATGTTTCTATGATTTAAGTTATTTTCTTTTACTCTGTGGGCACATTCTGAGACACAGATGTTCCAAATGGTGAGACGGACTTACAGTATATGAATCAAATTTGATGTCATATATTTTTAGTAAAACCGAATTTCAAGGCACTATATACTTGTTATTCTTAGATATATCTCTATAACGCTGTAACTTACTAGTAATAGGAAATCATGAATATAAATATATATAAGTATATATATATATTGAATACTATGTATTGAGCCTGTGTTAGTGAAATTATCAATGAGATTGTACACCATTAGAGGCCGATTATTAATTTTCGTCCGTTTTTAACCGTTTACCCAACAGAAGGGCCCTGTGCCAATGCATTCTCTTATATATGCGAGTCGACCATAGGTCGCCTCGCATATATACGGGAATGCATTGGCTTAACACATTAAAAATTATAAAATTGTTAAAGAATGTAAGGCCAATGCATTCTCTTATATATACGAGGCGACCTATGGTCGACTCGCATATATACGAGAATGCATTGGCACAGGGCATAACTGTAACTATCACAATGTGGTCAAGGAGCCGGTTCCAATGATATCCATATCTGTATGGTTCTATTGAGACAGACCGAAGATATTTTAGGCTATTGAAGCTTTATTTTGCCGGTTTGTTGGGTAAAGGGTTAAGGCTGATTTCATCAATCAGGGATGCAAATACCTTCAAAAAAAGCCGGACAGATGCTTAAGCTTAAATATTTGCACTTAATCGCAAATGACAGAATATCGCAAATATTTGCATTAAGCGCAAATAAAGAATACATGTGAAAATGGCCTCCCATAGGTTTGATGTCTTGAAAATTAAATGAGCCTTTAACAATGATTCATTGGAGGGAAATGTTCAGATAATAAATTCAGCAAACGTTGAACACTTCCTAAGGGAACTACTCGTCAATGAATATATATTATAGTAAGGGTTAACGTATATTATGTAATATAGTTATGGGCATTGTCCGAATGAAATCGCTATTCAAAACAACAGTTGACATATAATCTAGACTTATACATCCCAAACATTTGCATTGTGTGTGTTAAACTATGTATAAGGCACATAAATTAGACATGGAGTAGTATGTAAACCTTTATTTACTAAATACGCATATGTAAGTAATTCTATATTATAACAGTGTTCACGCTGTCGTGAGCAAATTTCGTAAATTGTGAAAGAAAAACAAAAGTGGCTCCACAAAATGTTTTAGTGGCTAAAGAAAGTGGCTCAAATAATTTGAGTGGGTGGCTCTTAAATTAACTGCAGTCGGACAGATTAAGTTTAGCAATTATGCATCTTTCACTAACTCGCGGTGAATCCGCCATTTTGGTCTCCGGAGGTCAAAGTTAAGAAGTAGCATCTATTTTTAGCATATGGCTCCAGTCTGGGAATTCCCAAAATAAAATGGCAACAGTTCGTTACCGAATCGCAGGTGCGACAATTTCATAAAACTAATTAAACAATCACCCTGAATACATACGATACGTAGATTTCGCGCAGTATAGATGGATTGAGTGTATCACATATATGTTTTTGCGTTATTTTTTTTATCGCAGATACTCGCTATTTATCAAAACATTATGAGAAGTTCGTTGACAAAAGGGGGCGTCCATCGCTTAAACGTCTGAATGTCCGCATCGTCACCAGATCCTAACTCTGTAGATGACATGGCCACACAACAATTCTTAAACCCGTAGTTGCACTCAGAATAACTGAAATTATGCCATCAAATGCTGATAAAAAATGCTCGCACTGTCGAATGTTTACAAATGGATGCTAGCTACTTCTTAACTTTGACCTTTTACCGGTGGGTTGGAAAAAATTCTAGGAATCGGACCATATGGAACCATCGGCCATCTTGAAAATCGCGAACCAGTGACAAGGCTTATTGATTGTCAGATTATGCCACAGCGGCTGATTGTAATGGTTAGAAGGAACTAAATGTTTTCCATAGGCCACAGTGTTAACGTTTGACCACGCCCACGCTAAATTTTCGAGTTCCGAAGTGCACGATGCATGCGTTCGTAAAGACCAACCCTTTCGGCATCTGTTCGCACATAGGAGTACCTTTCGAGCCACGCCTTTTTCGAAAACCAGCATATGTTTTCCACACTACCCCACTTTTTGCACAGAATTTGATAGTCTGACAAAAACCAATACACAGCCTCAATATCCCGCCATTGTTTGGACACGAACGCATTTCAGACTAGGAAACGCCCACGTTTTTACATGCTATGGGTATTATATTTCTTGAATTTGTAAAATTATTTGACATATTATACGCCAATCGCGCGCCAGAATTTTTTAAACTCGTATTCGAGATACCCTGTAAAAACGAAAGGGACGTAATTATACTTATTTAGTTCCTTCTAACCTTAATTGTATCACGTACAGTGAATTGGATTCCTACTTCTACTCGAAACAAAACACACATTCATTGTATTGCTTTCACATCGCCAAACAGATGTGAAACAAAGAAAGGACACATATCCTATATAGACTGTGCATAACCACTATATTGTGTACTCGTGTCGTTTGAGTAATAATCTATCAGTTGTATTCACTCAAAGAAGTCCGGGGACTTCAAGTTCACCCGGCAGGTATTGTTTCGGTTCAAGGTGTAATAATCGGGTTCATCATAGAGATGCCGACTATAGTTTATATCTTAGTTTGTTGGAGAATTCCCAGTCATCCGACATAATTGTAGCCGACGCGACAATATAACCGGAATAACCCAGAAGTCCACAGTATGTCTTTAAGGCTATTTTGATGCATATGGCTACTTACTATAGATTGATGTATTATCATCATATGTTTCTATTCTAAATGGATTGGAATGGTCTACTAATAATTTGGAGGGTTGTAATACAAGCAGACGACAGACACCACCACATATAAACAAGAGCAGAATGAGGTGAGAAATATACATGGTTCGCGCTGCCACTTGCCAATTTTCCTCAAAAATAATTCACATTTGGCAAATAATATTTAATTTGGCAAAAGTTTTGGCAAGTCACTTTTTAATTCCTCAAGAAAGTTGAAAAATATTGGTCAATCAATACCATTCATTTCAGAAAACTTTCACAATATATTTATATTACTGGTGATTTATAAGTTCTAGGAAAATTAGTACCTTTATTAAGATGCAGTTAACCTAATAGCATTTGTATTGATGGGTGAGGGATTACCCGTATTTAGTGTGGTGATGGTGTCTTATCTAATCCTCTGGTAATGTGCCTTTCTGATGAAGCAGCCATTCTACAATTCTATTGTTCGGTAATTGGTTTACTGTTGTATGATAAACCATGAGAAAAGACTCATTGTTGGACAAAATTATACTATCAGGGATATTTGGCAAATTCTAAAAGAATTTGGTAAAAAATATTTTCATTTGACAAAAGTTAATTTTGGTTCAGCGCGGACCCTGAAAATATACAGATGACAATGAGTTTTCGTTTGTTGAACTTATTGTTTGAACTTATCACATGGGAACTACTTACTACTCGTCAATGAGTATTTAGTCTAGAAAGGGTTAATCTGGTTATATTATAATGTTGAACTTATTAGTATTAGTTAATAAGGTAACTACTCGTCAATTATTATTTAGTATAGAACGGGTTTATAAGATAACTTCTCGTCAATGGGTGTTAGATAATAAGGTAACTATTCGTCAGTGGTTATTTAGTATATAAAGGGTTAATAAGGTAACTATTTGGCAATTAATATTTAGTATAGAAAGGTTTAACCAGGTTATATTATAATGTTGAACTTATTATCTGAATATCTCCTTTGGAAACTGCAAAGCAATAAGTACTAGTTAATAATGTAACTACTCGTGAGTGATTTAGTATATAGAGGGTTAGTACTGTAACTACTCGTCAATAAGTATTAAGCATAGAAAGTTGTTAGTAAATTAACTACTCGTCAACGAATAACAAGTAACAAGTATTATTCCACACCCATTGACATGAGGCACACGTATTCAACGGAATCCCAGCCATTGAATACATATTAGTGTATACCTCTAGTGGAATACAAGCCCGAACTATTCTTGTTGACGTTGTCGCCAAGAAAGATGACGTACATTACGTCGATCATTCGCTTCCGGTGATCACCCCATAGTTACTGGTTATTTATCAGACTTAAATCACAAAGGTAGCAATAGTAACACTTGATGTGACATTGATGGATTGAACTTATCTGACTGAACGGTGTAGAGTAAATACAGAACACAACTTGCATCATAATCTCGAATCTTTTATCGAACTCGTTGCGGACGGCGCAAATATATCCTTGCGCCATCCGCAACTCATTCGATAAAAGATTCTCGATTAAGATGCGCGTTGTGTTCTGTCTATTTCCACTTAGATGTCTGACGCAGATTACAAATCCGAGTTTTATTTTGGCGAATTCCACGAACATGCATAATGGAGTGTGTGAAAGTATGCCTGCTTCATTTAAAAAAAACATGCTTAGTGCTTTCTATTGCGAACGGGACCTAAATGAAGCGCTATACTTACTCGGCATTCCATGACGGACCAAATCTGTGGAAGAAAAAAAAACGGCGGAATTAAGTCAACTATTCATGTAAATAACAGAGCATTCCGTTACATATAACATAGACGGCCAAAAACGCCCAAATAAAGCTTCAACAGCCTAAAATATCTTCGGTCTGTCTCAATAAAACCATACAAATATGGATATCATTGGAACCGGTTCATTGACCACATTGTGATGGTTACAGTTATGCCCTGTGCCAATGCATTCTCTTATATATGCGAGTCGACCATAGGTCCACTCGCATATATAAGAGAATGCATTGGCCTAAAAACATTCTTTAACAATTTTATAATTTTTCTTACATTTTTTAACAATTTTTATAACATTTTTCTACATTCTTTGACAATTTTATCATTTTTAATATGTGTTAAGCCAATGCACTCTCTTATATATGCGAGGCGACCTATGGTCGACTCGCATACATAAGAGAATGCATTGGCACATGGTCGTTCTGTTGGTTAAAGGGTTAACTCAAGTTACATGTATGCAATAAGATCTCAATTGTTAGATTGTACGGTCTATAGCACTTTATATGTCTATACGTCTCAAATGGCTTAGCAGCATGTTACTGGATGCAAACAACCAATAGCATTGTTAATTATAAGTCCCACCGGCCATGGGCAAGCCTATTTGAACATCAAATGGTCAATTACCATTGGAACGCCACCCCATGCATCGTTCGGTAAAAGAAAAGGTTTTGTTATTTGTTTCTAAATTAAACTCTTATATTTCCACAATTATAACACTATCTGCACACAACTCAGCAGCATAACAATAGCAAGACCCCTCCCAAAACTTGGGGACCCAAACAGACTCATGACCATTTATACATGATCACCATAAGTGCCGAAAACGATAATATGACAACCGTGTAAGGAGTCATAAATCGAACGCTAGAAACTGATGGCGTTTTCTGGTAACATTTCAATCTTTTCAAAAATATGAGTAAGTGTTTTAAATATTCAAACTTTTTTGTTTGGCTATGTAACTTCATTTTTATATGTACGTTCGAAATTTATATTCCAAATTTCTGTAAATCGCTCCTTGATCATGGCACAGCTTTTATCATGATGGACGAGGAAGTCAATATCGGTACAAATTGGGCAACAGAACCATAAAACACAATTTCTTTCATACGTCTCACATCTACCTTCCTCTTCCATCTTGATATGCATACACCTATTTTGTACATGCATCACATTAAAAATTATATGTTTAACGAAATAATAAACAGCTGTTTAACTATCCTGTATTCCTTTGTTGATTTGTATATATTTACATACTATGTGTGATTATCACTAAATCCAACATTCCGATTGGTCGGCGCCCACGTGGCTAGTTGCAATTATTTCTCGGTGAACGCACAAGAGGTCATAACTGCAACCCCATAATTACATCGCCACGTCATTGGTTTTGGAAAGAAGAACGTAATGTTTTGGGCGCATTTGGACTCGCGCAGGATTGACTTAATAAATCATCATGTTTCAATATAAAGAGCCTTGTTGTTCCTGTTAACTTTGCCAAGGGCGCTATGGGATATTTCGGGCTGGTTTTGTCACGATACATTTTTCGATTTAAATACATTTACAAAAGTGGCTTTTTCGCTAACTGTATATAAATATAAGGATTACCTGTCATGTGGACTGTTTTTGTGGAGATGTAACCAAGAGGTGAGTTTACACAAGTTATGACCACTCACCTCGCGGTTACATCTCCATAAAAACAGTCCACATGACAGTTAATCCTTATTTTTCTGAAAACTTTAACACCGACAGTACCCCTTATGGTAACACTATATCATAACTACTCATTTGAAAGTGATGACTAATTGGTGTCAGGCCATTTTTCTTTCAGTGTGTCCTAATGTGACCTATCAAAAAGCTTTTGAGCCGTCAGCCAGTATTTCATTATGACATTTTACTGTCAACCCGGGATGCTAGGTGTGATTTTCGCTAACCCTACATGCTGTTTTACCTGGTCAGACACCCACTTGGTTACCTATAAAACAATGTAATGCCATTTGCGAGATGCTTATCGGATGCATTGTTGTCACATAGCTTTCCAAAATGGCATGAAGCCATATTAACCCCTACCATGGTAGCACCAAAGATGGAGGTAATTATCTATGTCCCCAATGTTTCCAATATTTCCTTGCAGCACTTGCATCCTGTGTCTCAAATAGAGTGGTTAGCTGTGATAGTCCTAGCAGCAATGTGATACTGGTTAACCCTTTACCCAACAAACCGGCCAAAACCGGCCAAATAAAGCTTCAACAGCCTAAAATATATTCGGTCTGTCTCAATAGAACCATACAAATATGGATATCATTGGAACCGGCTCCTTGACCACACTGTGATAGTTACAGTTATGCCCTGTGCCAATGCATTCTCTTATATATGCGAGTCGACCATAGGTCGCCTCGCATATATAAGAGAATGCATTGGCCTAAAAAAAATCTTTTTTAACACTTTTTACCATTTTTTCTTACATTCTTTAACAATTTTATAATTTTTAATGTGTTAAGCCAATGCATTCTCTTATATATGCGAGGCGACCTATGGTCGACTCGCATATATAAGAGAATGCATTGGCACATGGCCCTTCATTGGGTAAAGGGTTAATCCAGCGCCACAATCATGGCACATGACATATCATAGCCCTATTATATATAGTTGCATGTAGAATGACAGCTAAATGTAGCTGTTGCAACAAGTCACGAAACGCTATTCATCATCCTATAGCTTACTCGTATTTAAATTCGCTCAGTTTTGAATTCGCGCACTTTAAATTCGCGCAACTAGCTGCGCGAATTCAAAACTGACAAAAATATTTTCATAATATATCCGTGATATTTTCGTATATCTTAGAGCTGATGAAAGTTTCGGTTCTTAGTCATTGCTTGAGATAGTATATGTGTATATTGAACACAATCGCGGCAGATTTGCACAGTGTAGACAATAAACTATTAACCACATACATTATAATTGTGTGGCGACCTGGAATATTAGTATTTCTTATACAATAATTTAAACAATGTCTATGTTACCATGATTTCTCGCTTGGCATTGTGAGCAATGGTTTTAATAGCTGTTAGCTGAATGTAAATATATGCATACATGTATAAGCGTAATTGTCTATTCAACCGTTCATAATATATGAAAAATCAGCTATATAGCCGTCTTATATTTCCAACAGACTGTGGTTTAGATTAAACTTGGGGAGTCGTACTATTTTTCGCTCAGTTTAAAATAGTACTGCACGAATTTAAATATGAGTGAGGTATATTGTACACGTTGTGACATAACCTTCATATGGTCTGGGGTGTAGCTGGAGGGTCTCTGTATGTGGTGTCCATTTAGAATTCCAATTGCACCCATGAATTTATTTTACAACTGATACCACAGGCACTCATCAACCAGAACGGCTCATCATCATAAGTATACATGTTTAGATCATGTCATTGATATTCATCTGGCTTATTCCCATAGAGATCATACTCCTCCAGTTCAAAACCGGGGAACGCTTTTGATTTTGTGACATGGAAGTTTCTAACATTGAAAAAAAAAGACAATGTTTGTTATATATTGCTTTGTTACTACCCGTTCTGAAACACTGTATTTCTAGGTGAACGTCCCAGCTCTGTATGATTTAGGTGACATTTATTATTCAATTTTGCTTTGCGTTGCTTGCAGTCATGGAATTTCTCCTGGGCAATAAATCCGATATTTATTGCCTTATCAGCTCACGAAAAACAACTCATGCAATCACGATCTGGGATTATCCCCTACTGTGAGAAAAATTAATAAGTTATGAACAAAGTATTAACAAAGAAATATATTTCCGGTGCAGGTAACGAGTCGAAACGTTATATGACATGCGCTTAGCATGGCATATAGTCAGCAATCTGCAACTGATAATGATCTTATTAAAATATTTTGGCATCTTTTTAACTCATTGGGAATAATTTTCAAAAATTTATAAATACTACTTTTGGCATTAAATGAATTTTTTTTTTAGTGGGGTACCTTCTAAAACTATTTTCAAAATTCCAATAAACCGCTCCAGGACCCAGCTTCCACCTCAAAATTTATGTCATCAGAACGAGGAACAAATTGGAATGTTGGTCATCATCATATTTAGCCTCGAATCTTCTTTAATATGCCATAGCAGACAACCTTCCCTTTCTTTTGACATCCATACATTTATTTACCACCTTCATTATGTGCGGCAATTATATGATGGATAGGTTGTAAGCCATTGTTTCATTCACCCTACGTATGTTGACAAACGGAATGGCCGTAAGGTCCGTCAGCCAGTGCTCCATTCTGACTTGTTATTGTCATTCCGGAGGGTTAGGTTTGATTTTCGTTGACCCGGGCAGATGTGTGACCTTGTCAGGCACCCACTTACCTGTATTGGTTAACTTATAAAATTATTAAGTTATTAACACAGTATTAACAAAGAAATGTATTCCGGTGTTGTTTGTTCGAAGTTATAATGTTCCCCGTCAGAATATCAAACAGTTCACGTTTTAAACGGGTGGATATCATATGTACAGACGTAAGCCAGAGTCGAGGTTCACTGTATGACACAATACAGAGGAATAATAGAGGAAGAACCCTGCTCAGATATACGTATACCTGGTGGCATGATTAACCAATCAGAATGCGAGACAGTCACGTGATATATAATAGAGAGGCATAATATAGGAAGAATCCTGCTCAGCTATACGTATACCTGGTGGCATGATGAACGGTTTAGAGATATACGTATACCTGGTGGCATGATGAACGGTTTAAAGATATACGTATACCTGGTGGCATGATGAACGGTTTAGAGATATACGTATACCTGGTGGCATGATGAACGGTTTAAAGATATACGTATACCTGGTGGCATGATGAACGGTTTAAAGATATACGTATACCTGGTGGCATGATGAACGGTTTAGAGATATACGTATACCTGGTGGCATGATGAACGGTTTAGAGATATACGTATACCTGGTGGCATGATGAACGGTTTTAATGCTGCTCCTCGCGTTGCTGTTCCAATTGATGGTGCTGCTGCTGCTATTGGGGCGGCGGCTGCAATATTGTTAGAAAATATAAATAAAATATACATCGTTCGCATAACAAAATACAACTGATAAGAATTACGATTAGTGTATCATTATAACTTGTGTTCTATACATCAGTTGACGTGTTACCGTATCCATGGTTCCTATTACGGTTTCGAGAAGCCAAACATGGGTATTAGATCACACCCTTCCGCTCACTGTTGACAACTTAATGAAGACGAACCAAACTATATCGTCTGACTTTTAGTGCCAAGAAGTTTAAACGGCGCTTTTTTCTCACAAACGGACTCGTAGCTGCAATTGTGGAAAAAAAAGTTGATTAGCTATTCGTAAATCTTATCAGACGTAGTTCATTGTTCGAAAGTTATCCATTACTGACAGTGTTTATTATAATACACCACACTGTTCAGCCAATATACACACCAATATCATAATGATTCAACTATTATTTCTGAAGACTTTAGCACCGACTGTACCACTTATGATAACAATATATCATAACTACACAATTTGAAAGTAATGACTAATTGGTGTCAGGCCATTTTTCTTTCAATTTATCCTAATGTGACATATCAAATAGCTTTTGAGCCGTCAGCCAGCATTTCATTATGACATTTTACTGTCAACCCGGGATGCTTGGTGTGATTTTCGCTAACCATACATGATGTGTTACCTGGTCAGACACCCATTTACCAGTTATTGGTTACCTATAAAACAATGTAATGCCATTTGCGAGATGTCAATCGGATGCATGTTTGTCACAAAGCTTTCCAAAATGGCATAAAACCATATTAATCCCTCCATGGTACCATCAAAGATGGAGGTAAGTCTCTGTCTCCGATCTTTCTAAGATTTCTTTGCAGCACTTGCATCCTGTGTCTCAAATAGAGTGGTTAGCTGTGATAGTCCTAGCAGCAATGTGATACTGGCTAATCCAGCGCCACTATGATGGTACTTGGCATATCATCGCCCTATTATATAGGAGTACAATACAACCAATCAGGAGGCACGTGGTATATGTGTGGTCCTATCACTCGGTAAATAGTGACCATGTAACAACAAATAGTGTACATGTAACAGTAAATAGTGGTCACGCAATAGTAAATAGTGGCCATGTAATAATAAATTGTGGCCATGTAGCAGTAAATAGTGACCATGTAATTTTTCTTTCAACAGGTTGTCACAATGCTAAACTCTCAGCATATTTACCGTCCGTAAGCGTGAAGACGAAAATTCCATGCGACACGGAGAACGACCTGTGTAATCGCTAATAACCTTAGTGTATAGCAACCACCAAGGGTTTATATAAAGTCCAGGTAGTTTATACGAGGCGACGCTCAATGCGAAGCTATCGGTGGACAGCGATGGGAAGACATCGCCGCGCGGCATAGGATTATCCAATCAAGGTGATTGGCGGCAATCATATATTAACCACCGGTCACATAAAACATGCGCGTAACAGTACACGTTTGGTTCATGTCAATCATGAGTAACCGAGGGAAAGGAAGGGGTGCTAAATACACAGCCGACGAGCGAAACACTATTTTGGGCATTGTGCAGAGAAGCATCAAAATCCTAGAGAATAAAGAAACCGGCACCATCCACCAGCACCGGAAAAATGATGCCTGGAAAGAAATATCTTTGGAAATGGCAGGGAAATTTCCAAATAGAACCAAAAGACAAACAAAATTCTTCTGAGACTTCTGTGCTAATTCAAAAACGTCAATAATATCATTCAAACTCATTCTGCAGATGTATAAACGCCGGCATGAGTCTCCATACAATTATACCAAAAAATTATACCGCTATACATGCTGATTGTGGTCGGTGAGTGTTCACGAATTAGTCGTGAGACGGTGTCCATTGACAAGTGACAAATCTGATAGATTGGACCATTCACATCATCGACAGCGTGTGTCGTTGGCGCTAAAGCGGAGACAACTTTACGTTCAGCCACTACCAAATAAACTACCTGGTTTATAAAATAAACCCGCTTGGTGAATACCACCCCAAGGGTGCTTATACATAAGGCAAGTGAATGACGTCATATCATTTTACTATATCCATCAGTGATTTTTCAAGATCGTGGGTATAGAGTTTGGAGAATTGTCACGTGACTTCCGGTTAGCAACCGTGTGGAGATTGCAAAAAACCATGAATTGGAAATGAGTCATCGCGATAAAAATGAAAGTAATGACTTTTCATTTATACCAATTTCGTTGGTCAGCTTAATGAAAACTAAAAATGAAGAGGTCATGACGATAATCCAGACAAGATTTTACAATCCACGACACGTCTTGTCAATTTGGCATGTCATCTCCGTCGTGACCACTGCATGATGTTACAAAAAGTATTCTTAGCGTTATGTCGCCGAAAGGAGGCAAATTTGAGGCACATCATGTGTGGTTGCTCCACTACATGTCACGTACGATTCATATTACATTCTGTGGAAATATTGATGCAAACATAATGGGTACAGCATGGAACAAGGAAGTAAATTACAAGTACCAAAGCGGACAATCAAAGCACTAGCGCAGAGCCGAAAATTACCTCGCACTTGCCATATGGAGCAGCAAGATGGATGAACTGAATGTAGTATCAATTCGCTCTGTTTGTGGTGACATGGCTGGGAAGAGCTCAAGTAGACGAACAAATTCAACACGTGTGTACCCACTAGTTTTGACTAGTTTCTGTAACTTTATGATGCACACAATGTGCATAGATAAATTGACGTTGTAAACATTTATAAGTGAACGGGGAATCCATTTTGTAAAGGAATGGTTAACCCTTTACCCAACAGAACGGCCCTGTGCCAATGCATTCTCTTATATATGCGAGTTGACCATAGGTCGCCTCGCATATATAAGAGAATGCATTGGCTTAACACATATTAAAAATGATAATTTATTTGGCCGGTTTTGGCCGGTTTGTTGGGTAAAGGGTTAAAACATAAAACTGCAGTCAAGTAATGATTTTATCTACACTGAGTTGAAATTTCTACATGCAAGGCACATAACATCTATAGCACCGACATACACTCACGTTTAAATAAGTGTGTTCCTATAACATGCAATAATAAATGAGTAGTCTCACATTCATATATTTCCTGCATGAAATGGATTTGATATAGATTAATAAATTGACAAACAAGTGTTCGAATTTGCTGGTGTTATACAGATGCAAAGAAAGTGGAATTGCGATATTTTGGTCAAAAACAATCTGCTTCAGATTGAAATATTAATATAAGAAAATTAAAATCTCAGCTGTTTATGTAGAATCCAGTTTGTGATAAAATGATATGCATATGACGAGTTGTTGGATATGAACAAATCACGTTTTGGACTGCTTAATGTATTGGACAGGCGTATAAAATGATATTTGGACGGGATTGTGTCACCCGGTAAAATGATACGGTGGCTGGTTTAGGACATGGGACATGTTTTGTTATTTCGTGGCCACAAAATACTAATTCGTGGCCACGAAATACTAATGGACAACTACAACCAGATCATCTCTATCCGCTTCCATTTCAACAATGGGACTGACGATCTAGTATCACGATTAGTTATTTCGTGGCCACGAATTAGTATTTCGTGGCAACGAATTAGTTATTTCGTGGCCCGAAATAAAAAATAAATTTCCCATGTCCTAAACCAGCCACCGTAAAATTAGCTCTGGGTTCACAGGTGAACACTCTGGATAATATCATGGAACTTGCCAAACTAATTATGGTGCAACACAGAAAGCTTTTCCTTGTATATCTCCAGATTAAAAAACCATAAGACCGCAGTTGTAGTTGCTACATGCAAGGCACATACAATTGAAATCACGAGGGGGGGGGGGGGGGTATACTCACGTTTAAATAAGTTAGTTCCTATGAAATGCAATGATAAAAGAGTCAATTCACATAACTGTGAGCAACAGCAACACTCATCGATATATTTTAAGAACAGATATATGTCAGGTAATCTTAATGAAACGTTCGAAACGTAACAAGAGTGAGAGCTCTATCTTGTTAGAACCCTCCATCAGGGACGCAACCATTTTCACTCAGAGAGATTTCCCCAGCTGTACCAGCAATAAGCCACTTTATTATTTCTCCATAGACAAATAACATACACAAATCTTCAGTTTAGTCTGTGTGTAATTACCAACAAAATAACAATGATGTTAGTTTTGTATATAGACTATCAAAAACAAGATGCAGTTGAAAACTCTAAGTCAGACGCCCTGCAACCACCCAACCACGTCAAGAAGTAGTAATGAAAGCCTTAAGTTTAGAACATATTACACAAGTTTTCCCATATACGATGGATAGACCCAACATCGTGAGACTTGTCTTAATAATGTTTTATGCTAACGTATTATAAAATACATTTGTAAACAACATCTGACCTGAGTATCAGTCAATAGCTAGGAAACGAACACCCCCATCCACATGCAACACAGAACACTGCTTTAGAAATGGAATATAATCCAGTTTAATGATATGGAATACATGGAACTATTGTGGAAAACAAACATTGTGGGCAGTTCATTTTGATACATTTTCTCAAAAGTGTAATGCCCAGCACAAACAATTACTGGATATAAGGCATTCTGATTATTTCATCTGTGAATGCATTAGGTTATATGCTTTGTGGACTTATAAAGTCATATCTGAATTTTCATATTAGGAAAGCGTAATATTTGTAAACAATATGATAATATAAATAACTGTCAATTGTAAAATGCCGATGGAAACAGAATCCCAGTTATTAGTCACAATCCGACAAACGAGTTGGAATCTGGCGTAATCCAACGAATGGCTCTAAAACACAGTATCACAGAGTACAATCGGGGGAATGGTATTAACCCTTTACCCAACAAAACGGCCAAAAACGCCCAAATAAAGCTTCAACAGCCAAAAATATCTTCCGTCTGTCTCAATAACACCATACAAATATGGATATCATTCGAACCGGTTCATTGACCACATTGTGATGGTTACAGTTATGCCCTGTGCCAATGCATTCTCTTATATATGCGAGTCGACCATAGGTCGCCTCGCATATATAAGAGAATGCATTGGTCTAAACAAAAAAAAATTATAATATTTTTCTACATTCTTTGACAATTTTATCATTTTTAATATGTGTTAAGCCAATGCATTATCTTATATATGCGAGGCGACCTATGGTCGACTCGCTTATATAAGAGAATGCATTGGGACAGGGCCGTTCTGTTGGGTAAAGGGTTAACCAGGCTTTCGGCAAGTCTGCACTTGTTTGCTTTTACAGTATACAGCCACAATTAAAGAAAACATTAGGCTCAGTTAAATCACAACCAACGACGCAACAGGGACATACTATAAAAGCGACACATATCCTAGATAAGATGCCTGGCTACGTGACGTTACAGTGCTCTGCAATGTTTGCCATCAAGACAGACCAGCACAATCAATCTGTTATTTTGAAAACGATGTCATGGGGAACACCAACGAGAAATAACATGGTTTCTATTCGACTTTTTGGGTTGCCATAGATAGCTTATGAGGGCAATAAATCACTGACTGAAATAACCCGAAACTTAATGTTTGTTTAAATGATTCATGCCACTTTATATATCCCTATTTATTTTTGTTTTGTAAAACGATTTACATACAGGGACCTACGTTACCAATCAAATCTCTAACCCAAAGCGTTTTATTTTTTATTTTTTGAAACATATACACGTTTGTCTGATGGAATAAACTAGCATATGTGACCCGCCATATCAAATCCAGTCGTAAGTCGGGATTATTTTACCATGTGCCAATGCATAATCTTATATATGCGAGTCAACCATAGGTCGCCTCGCATATATAACAGAATGCATTGGCTTAATAATTTTTTATCATTTTTTTTAAATAAATGTTTCTTACAATTTTCAGGACATAAAATAAAAAAACATCCATTAGCCTGCAGGGAGCCCCACACATATATAGAAGCATATAGCAGAGTGTCGCCTGCTCATGTTTGTCTGGGGCTCTGTATGGGTGAAATTATAAAATTGTTAAAGAATACAAGAACAAATTATTAAAATTGTAAAAAATTGTTAGGCCAATGCATTCTCTAATATATGCGAGGCGACCTATGGTCGACTAGCATATATAAGAGAATACATTGAAACAGGGTAAAAAAAATCCCAACTTACGACTGGATTTGATATGGCGGGTCACATATGAGCTGTTGAAAGTCACAATGAGCATTAGTAATCGTTAAAAACTGATATTTATAGCTGAAATTTACAAGGAAATTTGGTAATTTTGAACATCAAACACACCTCAACCATTGTATACTATATGTTAGTCAAATGCGCATTATCACTGTTACTCGAAAGTACAATAATCCTTGCAAAAAATATATAGCTCATCCACTGCCTGAGTTGCAGATAGCAGATATTCGAATGTCTAACGCGACAGTTTACGTTACTGGCATTGACACAGGCAGTTCAAGTTACATTGATTGTAAGGAAGGACGCATACAAATATGGACATTATTTTGCCCGGTGGTGTAATAATCGCGGACTGGTCATACTGGTCTCATGATGGCGTGTTTAGTGAAACGACGTAGCCTCATAGAGCCAGTGTCTAGTCTACACAAATCTACAACACAAAACAGGAACATATCCAACAGCATATACTCACGTTTGGGCTGATATGTTGCTATAAATACACGAATTTACGTTTTACAATATAACTATATACTATTAGCTATATGATTGTATGGTATCTGCGATTATATGATATAAAATGAAAACTAAATGGTGGTGCTCAATCTAACATTAAATGGATAGTGGATGGCCAACAACAACATTCAAGTGAAATTTCACCGATCTAGATTTCTCTGCTTCGATAATATATTACTTCAAATTTAAAAACAAGCACCAAATCCAATACACTTTCTGTACACCTCACAATTGACAACAGTGAGTCAGTGTTGGTCATTCTTTTTAACATCCATGACAAATTTCATGATGATCAGACGAACAGTACGACCTGTGGCCCGTGCTAATGGATTAAATTTCGAAATCAAAGATGGCCGCTGGCGGCCATGTTTTTTGTCCGAATGACCCCAAAATGACTCGTTCCCATCTACATTCCAATTTCAACAGCCATTACAAATTATATGATGATCCGACCAAAGGTACGAAATGTAGCCCGCGCCAAAGGATTTAGTCATGCAAAGAGTAAAATCCAAGATGGCTGCTGGCGGCCATATTTTTTGCCCGAATGACCCAAAAATGACTCGTTCCCATCTACTTGTCATTGATAACATACATGACAAATTTGATGATGATCCGACCAAAGGTACGACCTGTAGCCCGCACCAGAGAATTTAGTCATGCAAAGAGTTATTTCAGATAAAGAGTAGATCACAAACATGATTGCGTAATCTTTTAATTGACACCCTGGTCAAGTGGTCCTGCCAGTGTGATATGGTGTTGGCGGTCTTGCTGAATTGCTGTGATGATGTTAGGGCAAACTGATGATGTTAAGAAAAAGTACCATTATTTTTTCTAAAGTCGTCACCTTCGTGAGCATATCCAGATAAAAGCCTTTATGCTTATAAAACATTCTAAAACTTAATATTCCGAAATATATTAATGCTGGTTGTAGTAGTTGTTGCAAACCGGCCATGCTCAATTACCTTGTTTTGCGAACACACTAGCCCAGCCATTGTTATTTTTTTCAAACATATTATATATTATTAATTGGTTATTTCGATATTGGTGGCGAGATATGAGGCCGAGGTCTCTCGTATTTGCCTGAGACTGCAGACCAAAGGCTAATACGTCAGCCTGAAGCCTCATAACTGAGGCCTCATAAGTATTTTATTAATTAACATTGGCAATCGTTGTTTCACAGGAATTAATATATTAACAAACAAACACACACACCCTCACACACACACACCTATATAATGATTGTGTGCTTTATTTAATTAACAATTATTCCAGCAATTTTTATTCTTGTGAACTTTGTGAAGAACTTGCAGCAATTCCACACTACTGTCTATTTCCACTGGGAATGATATTATACGGATACATGTAGTTCATCTATGTACATTTACTCCCAAAGTACTGTCTGTTTCCACTGGGAATGATATTATCATATTATACGGATACATGTAGTTCATCCACAAATATTTACTCCCAAAATCAATGACTACTGCAATTCATCCGAACGCAACTGTAATCTATCTTCCGTCGATCCAATATTCTTTGCAGATCGAGCTAAATACGTATGACGTCATTTACGTTACCGTTGACTTATGGCTGCCTTTCTACTTATTGGCCGACTTTTGTACGTATTCTGCGGGCAGCTTACTACTTATTGCGGCAGATAACATATAGCTAATTATGTTCTTGAAAGTTTCATGCAGACACTGGTTATTTTCTCAAATAGGCCAAGGCTGCAAAAATTACAACTTTAGAAAAAATAAAGGTGTTTTCATAAAATGGACCATATTTATACACGTATAACGCAAGATACTCACGTGATCCGAATGGGCTAACGGCAACTGGCGACGGACGCTGTCTGAGTGTTGGGTTCCCAAAAGGTGATAGGAACTGCATCGGGAATTGAGCTTGTGCAGGTGCGGGAGCTGCTGCGGGAGCGGGTGCAGGTGCGGGAACGGGGGGAAGGGCCGGAGGTGGAGCAAATGCTCGCATAGCAGCTGTAATGGAGATATTTTTCATGACGGGGTTAATATCTACGTGTATTCATGTTGTGGTTATTCGAACAAAAACGTCACTTACGTTGATTTTCAACAGTCTGTATCCTTACCTCATGTATTTAATAACTCGTATAAATCTTAAGATACAAAATAGAGGGAATCCCGGGATCACAACAACATTCCATAATACGTATGGACGAAGCAATCCAGATGAGATGTGAGTTTATTACATATCTTTTAACGTAAGTCTCATGATCGCACGACGTTCTAGGCGTGTGATAATTCTCCGAATCGCACTAGTGCAATCTGTCGACGGAACTATTTCATTCAGTGTTGTTAGACTGGCTTTCGCAGTTACTATTTTTACTTTTTCAACTTTTCAACGCGACAACCCACTTGCCGAAATCGCAGCTCGCTGATTGGGTCGCTGATTGGGTTATATTTTTGGAAAATCTGGGAAAACCCAATTAACACATCTGCGTGGGTCAAGATGGGTCAAGTTCACTCGCGGATAGACGGGCTCCCTGTTGCGTTAACCCTAAAATGCCGTTAAAACTCAATTAAAATCATATTTTCTGTACCGGAGATGTACGATTATGAGTCAACTTACTATGATACGGAGATATGTAATAAAAATAGAACCGCATGAGTGTCTGGATTGTGACGAATTATCGCACTCGATTTGTTGGCGGAACGCGATACTTCTCGTGCGGGACTGCATCCCGCACTCGAGGTATAGCTCCGCCAACAAATCTCGTGCGATCATTTCGTCAAAATCTAGACACTCATGCGGTTCTATCTATTTATCAAACCCGTGGCATTCCGAATAGAACATCGAAATCGCAGAGATACAGATATATCTCAATGAGAAAAAGATCGAGATTACGATTAAAACCAGTTTCTGACTTGCCAAGTTCCACTGATATATGTGTATTTAAATGATAAAAATAGAATGCGTGCTTGTTAACATGCAAATCATAGCAAGTGATCCAAACATCCAATGTAAAATGCTGTGACAAAACCGATATTAATGTAATTTCTTCCATATGTACCTGTTATGTTTTGTTCATATCTGTTAGTGTAAATCCATAATTTGACTTTTTGATATGTATTGGGGTGTAATATATTACTGGAAACTAGGAACAGGAATAAAAAGTTCATCGAAAACCGGAATTTTTCTCCAAAATACAGCTTTAAAAAGGGGCAAACTAATCACAAAAACATGTAGGTCAAAAACCGATATTAAAGTAATTTCATCCATATTATGTTTTGTTCACATCAGTTAGTGTAAATCCATAATTTGACTTTTTGATATGGATTGGGGTGTAATATATTACTGGTAACTATGGATTGGGGTGTAATATATTACTGGTAACTAGGGACAGGAATAAAAAGTTCATCGAAAACCGGAATTTTTCTCCACAATACAGCTTTAAAAAGGAGAAAACTAATCACAGGAGCAAACACATGTAGGTCAAAAACCGATATTAATGTAATTTCATCCATATGTTTTGTTCACATCAATTAGTGTAAATCCATAATTTGACTTTTTGATATGGATTGGGGTGTAATATATTACTGGTAACTATGGATTGGGGTGTAATATATTACTGGTAACTAGGGACAGGAATAACAAGTTGATCGAAACCCGGATTTTTTCTCCACAATACAGCCTTAAAAAGGGGCAAAATAATCACAGGAGCAAACACATGTAGATCGTCAGTCATGAACATGACATTGGTTTTCGAATCAGTATCCAAGGCTTCAGAAAAGCAATACTGACGCTAACATATATTAACTATGTTGTTGGGCATATAAACCTCTCAGTAGTAATGATGCGCTACTTCAAATGTGACATCATCAGATAGTATATCAAGAATAGATCTGTAATATTAAAACTTTTGTCATTACACATTTCATGACGGAACCTTCTTGAATTTTTGCGAAAACCCTGTGCCAATGCACTCTCTTATATATGCGAGTCGACCGTATGTTGCCTTGCATATATAAGAAAATACATGGGCCTAATACATTTTATAATATTTTATATAATTGCTAAAAATTGTAAGAATAAATGAAAACAAATTGTTAAAGAATTTAAGAAACAATGATAGCAAATGATCAAAATTGTTAATGAATGTAAAAAAAAGATATAAATAATTGATAAAGAATAAAATATTAATAAAAATGATAATTGTTAAAGAATATAAGAAGCTATGTTAATAATTGTCATGGAATGCAAGAAAACATTATAAACATGATAAAAAGTGCTCAAGAATGAAAGAAAAAATGTACAAATTGTTGAAGAATGTAAAAAAAATAGATAAACAATGATAACAATTGTTAGGCCAGTGCATTCTCTAATATATGCGAGTCGACCGTATGAGAAGAATAAGAAATTGAATTGGTACAGGGTCATTAATTTTGTTCCAGTGCAGATCATGAAAGGAATATACATACCGTTGACTCTGTATGCTTGTTGTGCCACATCTGAAATACAAATTTCAATCTTATTAACCGTGGTAACCATGTAGAGCTTTTTGAGGGGTACATTCTAAAACTCTTTTAAAAATTCCATTAAACATCTCCAGGATCCAGCTGTCACCCCAAAATTTAGGTCATTAGAACGAGGAGCAATTAGTCTGCAAGAAACTGGTCATCATCGTATTTAGCTCGAGTCTTCTGTAATATGCCTAGCAGACATCCTCCCCTTTCTTTTGGCCTCCAATCATTTTGGTAGCACCTTCTTTATGAGAGAAAATGATATGACGGATATTTGTAAGGCGTTCTTTCTTTCACTATAATTATGGTGGCAAACGGAAAGGCCTTATGGTACATCAGCGGCTAGGTGTGATTTTCGTTAAACCGGTCAGATGCTGCACCTTATCAGACAACCACTTACCTGTATTGATAACCCATATAATCATTTGTATTCGGTAACCTATAAAACTTCAATCTCAGTACCCATGTCCAGATTGCAAATGACTCCTCCTTGGCAACCCACAATTGTGCTGTTGGTTATTAACCCTTTACCCAACAAACCGGCCAAATCCGGCCAAATAAAGCTTCAACAGCATAAAATATCTTCGGTCTGTCTCAATAGAACCAAACAAATATGGGTATCATTGGAACCGGCTCCTTGACCACATTGTGATAGTTACAGTAAGCCCTGTGCCAATGCATTCTCTTATATATGCGAGTCGACCATAGGTCGCCTCGCATATATAAGAGAATGCATTGGCCTAAAAAAAATCTTTTTTTAACACTTTTTACCATTTTTTCTTACATTCTTTAACAATTTTATAATTTTTAATGTGTTAAGCGAATGCATTCTCTTATATATGCGAGGCGACCTATGGTCGACTCGCATATATAAGAGAATGCATTGGCACAGGGCCGTTCTGTTGGGTAAAGGGTTAATTGGTGTTGATGTATATCTGCTCTTACATTGTGCCTTTGCAACTGTTGTAACATCAATCTGGTAAATGACTCTAGGGACGGAATATTCAAGCCTAAATTACCACTACCAAGGCTTCTTATCCATTCAGCAACTACCCAAATTGGGTCATATCCAGCTGCCTGTTTTACTTAATAGTCCAAATAATCTAATGGGTTATTTCAAAGGTCGCAGCATCCATCATCCTAGCTGGTCATGTAGTGACACGTGCAGTCGGCGGTATTATGCAATCGCATTGAATGGACAATCTTATTGCTTTTATCTTTTATTATCACGAGTGATCGTTTTAGTCTTATATAATAGTTTATGGAATCCTTTACTGAACAAACTTTTGGCCTTATACAATTAATGTATTAACCAAGTCGCAAATTTGGTTGATTCGTTGGATTTCAGTTTAATTGCCATGAAATATCAATCGCTCCATTATCTTAAAAAAAATTATAGAACGATATGTTCGAGATTGTTTATAAAAAGGCACCAGTGGTAATTCACTCTGTCTCACTCTTCCTGTCTATCCACCTCAGCTGTTTCGCAATATACTTTTCTGTAATGTTTTGTTTTCTCGTCGTTTGCATCCCCCTCAATATGTTCTCTTTAGCTCGGCCACTTGCCATTCGCTCCTTCTACATTATACTCTGCATGCTTTTCTTCTCTGAGGGGATAACGTAAGAAACACGGTGATGCACTTGTGAGACCATCTTCACCCTCTTTTAAACTAAACCATGTTATCATAAAATTATCTAAGTCATAACATTCAGTGTATTGTTTGATGTATACATGTATTCAGGATAGAATAGATATTGTTTAAACCAAGATTATCGTTTCTTTCTTAACTTGTTCCAGACCATAGATATCCCTACCAGTGAGTCTCGAACGACAACGCCAAAAAACACGCATTGACATTCAAAAATAAATCAGAACATGAGCCATTTTAGTAAATTCTAAGATAATTTATTCCAATATTCACACACACACACACACACACACACACACACATATATATATATACAATTTATACATATATATATATATATATATATATATATATATATATATATATATATATTTCTTAAGCCTTCACATTGCCTTTGTACACATATAAACTATTACTTGATATACACATATTGCTGTATACAGTGCAACTGGAAGCATTACAATAATAATGACTAATTATGGCTATGTGGAAAAATAACAGTTGGTAATTTGTCCAGTGTTTGTCTCAGTATCATCCTATGTGTCGTGTTCCCTGCAACAACTTATTACTTGCATTTCTTCAGGTGCAGTTACGTGTGGGACCAATGACATAAACCTATCTATTGGCCTCTTTTAGAAGCAAAAAATAAATTGCTTACCTGCCTACTCACGCTTGAAACATAAGGTAGTGTCAGTGGAAGTGAAGATATATGTTCAATTGTGGCGCAAGCCTGAGTTTAGAGTGTCTTTCATTTGCAGAATGAGGTAAACAGAGGGTGAATTTAGTGACGCTATCCCGCATAGAGGGCTAGAATAACAAACTTCACCCTTTGGGGACCGCATTCTGAATGGCCTCATCTACTTTGGGAGACACAGACTCATATTGGTGTTCCCAAATGGTGAATATTGCGATGTACACCCATTGGAAACCTAAATTATGCAATGTGTCGTCTGCCAATTTGGGGACATAGAGAAACTAAACTAAGAAAGAAATATAACCTATGTGAAGAAGTTTCTATAGAAATTTGATAATAAAGAATATTTCCAGAGAGGATGAGGCCTAAGCCTTAATGAGGTTCCAAGAGGGGGAATTTAGTGATGCTAGCCCACTATGCGGGATAGCGTCACTAAATTGACCATCTGGGGACTTCCTGCAATTGACAGGCACACTAAACTCAGGCTTGTTGTGGCGTTAGGGATGTCGCGCAAGGCTCTCAGTCGCATGCGCTGAGTGTATTTTATATAAGCCGTGCCCAAGTATTACATTAAATATAGAGCATTTGAGAATGTTCTGCTAGATATAGATATCCAGCAGATGTAGCATACCACTATGTTAAACAACACACAATATGGTGCATATTGTCAGTACATTTATCCAGATGTGCAACAGTATATGCTTCACTACTTGCATCTTCGCTCCGCTTATCATAGGTGTGTTAAATACCAAATTGGCATACGTAATTGTTAGCACAACAGAGAATGTAGTTAGATAGAGATCTAAAGATGGCGTATCTCTTCTCTGTATAGAATCGGGGATATAAAATACTCATTTGGAATCAGAATAACATGTTAACGGACCTTCTGTTTCTAAAAACAACAACTTTTTTATTCAATTATTTCCATGAAATGGACATAAAATGTGGCTATGTTTGAGAAATATACAATTTAAAACACTTTTACATAAAATATGCCCAACATTATATGTTTCTGATGTGTGCTGTTGGTAATAATAAGTTGAACTTCGTATCATAGAAAGTGTTTCATATAATGTTGTTGTTGTCTTTGGGAGAGCTGATAGAAAGAGATAGAGCATCTTTAAACAGACAATGGTAAAGAGAAACAAATGAGATGGCGAACTAAGACTAACAGGTACGTAGCATCTTCTGAGGGTATTTCATGGATAAGTAGAATAACAAACGAGTCGAAACGTTATGTGACATGCGATTAGCAACTGATGATGATCTTATCAAAACTTTTTGGCATCTTTTTAACTCATTGGGAGTAATTTAAAAAAAATTATAACTTCTACTTTTGGCATTAAATAAAACCTTGTTTTTGTGGGGTACGTTCTAAAACTATTTTCATAATTCCAATAAACCGCTCAAGGATCCAGCTCCCACTTCAAAATTCATGTCATCAGAACGAGGATCGATTTGCCTGTGAGAAATTGGGAGCTTGGTCATCATCATATTTAGCCTCGAAACTTCTTTAATATGCCTAGCAGACAACCTCCCATTTCTTTTGACATCCATACATTTATGCACCACCTTCAGTATGTGGGGAAATTATATGACGGATAGGTTGTAAGCCATTATTTAATTCACTCTACTTATGTTAAAAAACGGAAAGGCCGTAAGTTCCGTCAGCCAGTGCTCCATTCTGACTTATTATTGTCATTCCGGAGGGCCAGGTGTGATCTTCGTTGAACCGGGCAGATGTGTCACCTTGTCAGACAACCACTTGCCTGTATTGATTAACCTATATAACTAAGACTAACGGGTACGTAGCAACTTCGTGAGGGTATCTCATGGATATGTAAAATAGCAAACGACATTTTAACAGAAACAGTACTGCTGGCCTCTGTTATGACAGAGACAAATGCTAGCAAAGGCGAAATGCCAATCACTTGATTTAATCATATGTTTTAGTATAACATGATACATACACTGGGGATTAGAGGACAGGTTATATTTGACACTTAGACTAACCTCCGCTCCCCACAACCATATTATGTATAACAGCGTGTTACAAGATTAATTTTCTTGAGACGTGACTGTCCCAAATGGGACTACGGATACCCCCACATTGCAGATGGCTAGAACAAAATAAATATTAAAATGAGGTGGCTGTTTCAATCCTTAAATTATGTATACGTATACACGCACAAATTGCCAACTAAACTAAAATACGTCATTTCGTAATCACATGCACACATGTAATTGCTGTGATACATATATGCGGCAAGTTTCGTCGACTTTGACCAGTGAACGAAAGAGTTCATGCTTGCACAAAATGCTAACATTATTTATGTTGTAAACATTGCAAAGGCTAAACGTGGTATAACTATATTACACACTGCTCGGATATACCTCGTAATTTCAAGTGAACAGTTTCCAGTGATCAATAATTATGCCAAGTTTATAAAACATTGACCAATAAATGATGAAAGATTAGTCACACAAGCATGTATTTGCTGCATTGAATGGATAACTAAGTACAAACATGAGTTCGAATTTGTTGGTGTAATGTGGATGCAAAGTGGTGAAGTGGCGACATTTTGGTCAAACACAATCTGCGTCATATTGAAATATTAATATAAGAAACTTAATATCCATCTGTGTGTGCTATTCATTTTGTGATGAAATTCTAGACGAATTGATGGAGATGAACAGTCAAGCTTTGGACTGCTTAATGTGTTGGATAAAAAACGTATCGAGTGATATTTTAAAGACATGTGGCAATGCATTCTCTTATATATGCGTATATACGCCTATATAAGAGAATTCATTGGCCTAACAAGTAATTATCCGTTTTTATCAATTGTTCTAACACTCTTTAACAATTTTCATCAGTTTTTATCATATTTTCTTACATGCTTTAAAAAAATTATCATTTTTATATTTTTTTTCTTACATTCTATAACAAAATTTATATTTTTTCTTATATTATTTAGCAATTTTTATAATTTTTTATCCTATATTCTTACATTCGTTAACATATTTTTTTATCTTTTTGGATAATTTGTTCTTATTATATGCAAAAATACGAGTTGTTTGATATGAACAAATAATGTTCTGGACTGCTTAATGTATTGCACAGGCGTGTCAACTGATATTGGGACATGCTGGGGACACTCAATACAATGAGCTGTGGATGATAGCTTTGTATGACCCACATATGGGAGTAAAGGTGGGATGGACAACCAATAACACTTGAGTCCCCGACAATAGGTACAATGTCTTGCCTACCGGTAGCTGATATAATGATAGGCAGAGCACCCTGCTGCATAGTCAGTTTCAGAATCAGTCAGTTGAAAGTTAAAATAAGCAAGGAAGCCCACGTCCTTCGGTATATTACAGTTTACCATATATATCGTACCTTAATTAAACTTTATTAATGGTACACGCATTTATCGATAATATGTACATTTACCAAATTGTATTGGTGTTGTCCAATCCATAACAGTAAAAATTAAGTTAGATTCGTGCAAGTAAGATATATATATACGTATGCATGATCTATAAATCACTAACAGCTATATTGGGCTCCAAGCGAGTTGAAAATAAACGCTCTTTATATTGAGTTCACTATTTATGCGGTTATGCTTTCTTAATAAGATATTTCTCCGTCTAGGCTTCCACACACTATCACTAGAAGGGTTTGTTATCACCAGAGGTGTCATTGTTAAAGCGACACTGATGTGTGGGACAACACACACATATCACGTATACTTGTACTGTCAATTTTAGTACAATTCTTATTAATCGGCCGGATTCGGCCAATTTTGTTAATGCATACCTACGAAACGTGTATATGACTTACCGTACAAGATTGATCACACAGAAGGAATCAATTCTTTGCAAAAGATTTAATATGCCCGGTTCCGAAATCGTGTGTTCGATTAGAATGTTGCTCCTATGAAAAAGAAATGATGGCTTCAGGTACGCAGGTGCGCTTCTGTTCGGATATAAAACAATTTATTATGATTATATACGTGCATTTTCGGGAGTGAGGACATCTCGTCACACCAGTGGTGTGATGTTTTGCTATCGCTGTGAACCAAGAGTAGATATGACGTTAACACCGCGTTTATAACGTAGTCCTGGGCTTTTCGTAGCTTCGTTTTTTTTGGAAAATTCAAGTAATGCATTTCACAAAAGCCAGATTTTATTTAAAAAGAAGATTACCGTAGACATTTGGAATTTCTAATTAAATACGTATGACACGCCAGGTTTGTACTGTTTGTATTGCATATTGTATATTGTGATATATTTCTAGTGTTTATATTGTATACTGTGATATATTATATCTCACGTGACTATCTTGCATTCTGATTGGCTGCACACTGCTATACTATTTTACGATAGTACCCCAGTAGGAGTCCTACATTCCTACTAATCTTTTTCTATTTATAGTACCAAACTCATTTCGCGAAATCGAGTTGCCGCCTGAAGATACGGCCAATCTTAAACTATACCTTGTACGATACTTGTTGCAATATCGGTATATCATTAGATTTATCGGTGAATTGTAATGATCTTACAAATGTCTGATCATAGCTAGCCAATGTATTTAACAGTTTTCCGTTTAGTTGACAAGCGGCCAGTCCAAAGTTTGTAATGCCAGTGGACGTTATTTATGATTCCTATTCCGTTCTAATCGAAGTTAAGTAAGTTAAGTAAATTTCGCCACAATATCTTTGCTATAATGACGTATTTATAGAAATAAATGCCTGAGTCATGAAGAGATGCTGTCAGTTGTAACTAATAGCATAGTTATGCTCCACTGCCATCGTCAAAAGATTGCCAAAAATTGTAAAAATCAGAGACCAAAATTCACGGTAAATAAAAAAGTGCCAAAATCAGACTCAGAAATTGTGTGAGAATTGGCACCAATGTTCGATATACTATAATACATAATAAATGTCTTGTCGTTGAATATGCCAAAATAGTGGTCCTCGATGGGGGACTAGAACTTTTCCTCCTCGATGCCCACTATTTTGGCATAGTCAACTCCAAGCCATTCATTATCTATATAACATTTCTACTGTCTATATTGTATAATGTGATACAATTCTACATTTGGTGTGAGAACATCCAGTTCGTGAGCTATTGAGCTATTTGTACAGGCCCTGACATCATAATGAGTATTAGGATAATGAGGTAGCTACATAGATTACAATCTCTCTGGTCAAGTGTTCTTAAAAAGAGAGGAGCATCAACTCATCGAAAGTATTCTCAATTTACCAAAAGCTATGTACTTTGCAGGGGGGGGGGGGGGGGGGGGGGTCGGAAAAAATTTGCAGACACGTGTGCTGATTTTTGACTTTCGACCCTTGTTGGGATCCACCTACCCCCGCGACTAATTTTTTTCCGTTTTCGGCAGTTTTTCCCGACCATTTTTTGACACCCACCCCCCCCATTTTAACACTAAAAGAGAGATTTGGGGAAATTCACTGTAAACAGCTGTATATGAATGTCTGTGCATACAATTGGTCATGGATGTTAACATTGACATGTACATAGGAACAAGTCATTTTGGGGTCATTCGGTAAAAAAAAACATGGCTGCCAGCAGCCATCTTGGATTTCAATATTCAATCCTTTAGCATTGGCTAAAGGCTATACTGTTTGTCTGATTATCATGAAATTTGTCATTTATGTTAATATTGACATATAGATGTGTTTTAAGCCAAACTCATTGCAAAAACAGTAAAACAGACTTGCGGGAAAAATATTTTTGAGTTGCGGAAAAAATTGTTTGTTGGTCCTATCGACCACCCACCCCGGCATACGTGGTCGGAATTTTTTTCCACCCCCTGTACTTTAGGGAAAAGAAAGGAAAATTCACAAATCGGAGAAGACTACTGGAAATCAATATTTCTGAAAGTTTGCGGTTTCTGGTTCTGAATCTAGCCAAATGGAATACGATATTTTCGTTATAAGAGTTAAGATAATTTTGGATAATCAATTTTGTTTTTACATAAGGCATAACATACCCTTTTCTGTATATTGATATATCGATATGCCACACATATTATCGTTTCAATTGTATGTGGTTTCCTTCGCAATTCACGCTGTTTTATCAATAGAATATTGATCAAGAATTAATTTTATCACGAACACGACTATAGTGAGTATAGTCCGTTCTTATTTAACAATTTAATGTGGAACATTTTGGTCTATCATGTTTATACCTGTAATCGACTTATCAATTAATCACGACCGATAAAGCCACTACGCACCTGTTAGAAGGATCGCACTACTCACTGTGGATAATATATATGAATCAATATCGTAATGTATACATATCACAAACACCATGCATAAGTGTTCAAAGTTGACTCGATATAGCCTAATGTAGAATAAAACAAACTGTTCTGATCACGTCAAGTGAGGATTAGCATATTATGCCATAATAATGATGGCCTTTATGTGTACTGGTGTTGTTATCCCGAGAAAGACATGTCTCTGTCCCCTGTCTATTGCACAACAACGAACATGACGTCCAAACAACTCGCATCACTGCTGTCTCAGAGACACTTCTGTTATTACATAATCGAAGATTCCATTCTGAGAATATTCATTTGAGTGGAATATTTCATCGCTTAAATCCCGAGAGACTATCACATTTCAGGTGGAATATGTCATCATTTAAATCCTGTAAGACTATCACATTTCAGGTGGAATATGTCATCGATTATATCCTGTGAGACTATCACATTTCAGATAGCATCCACATTGGGGGCATCCGACCGAAGCCCATCCCCATCCCTCCTGTAACAAAATTACATATATACACCTCAGCAGAATGAGATTCCAAGAGGGTTAATTTGGTGATGCTAGCCCGCTATGCGGGGTAGCATAACTAAATTCACCCTCTGTGGCCCTCATTCTGCAAATGACAGACATATAAATACGTTCGCTCCTGGCTTTTTCGATGTACATTAAGAGTGTGCTATATGCAAAAAACCCAACGCAGTGGGGATTTTTTGGGGGAAAATGATTCACGTTGAGCCAATCAACACCGAAAGCTCGAGTGGCAGGATTAACGCTAAACATGGTGATCGACATGGTGATCGACATGGTGACGGCAGATTTAACCTCACTATATACAACAATAAATCAGAGCGACACATCATGGATCACCGGTAATCACCTCAAAACTTCTCTGTATTATGCAATAGGAATCGCATTGAACGATCTACAATTTCCGCAATTTGTCATTCAGCGGACATTAAAAGTTTGAACAAGTGAAGACAAGACAGCTATCAATATTTACTCAATACTGTTATAAAATCCACACAAGATCACAGTGGATCATCGCGAAAAGAAAGCAGCGTGAATCCTGGTGGTCCACGTTGTTGAGCTTATCGCTCATCTTTACGTACTGTACTGTAACATAATTGTTATAGACCACGTGCCAATTCATTCTCTTATATATGCGAGTCGAACATATGTCGCCTCGCATATATAAGAGAATGCATTGGCCTTACAATTTTTTATCATTTTTTAACTTTTTTGCGGGTCCCTGGCGTCATGTTACTCGTCCACATGGACTGAAAATACCCTGCAGGGAGCCCCAAACATATATAGAAGCATGTGTACTGAGTGTTGTCTGTCCATGTTTGTCGTGGGTTCTGTATGGGTGAAATTATAAAATTGTTATAGAATGTAAGAGAAATTGATAAAAATGATAAAATATTGTTAGGCCAATGCATTCTCTTATATATGCGAGGCGACATATGGTCGACTCGCACATATAAGAGAATGCATTGGCACAGGGTATTCAAGGCAATGCCTTCTCCTAAGCCAAGCATGCTGCACATAACTCGTGAAATCTGGAGGTCCACGGTGGGATTAGTGGGGTTTCCCCGTTGTTGAGTGTTTTGCTTATCGCACACTCTCTACGTACTATGTAGGTGTAATCAGAATGCTATGAAAACTCTTTGAATGATCCCTGTTATGTCATCAACATATCTTACAACAAATGATATGGTGAGTGGCTACACGATTGAGTGAACACCAATTGAATTGGAGAAGTCAAATTACCAAATACAGAACAAATTATTGGATTCACTACGAGTGAGCTTGTTTACGTATGTTATAAATTTGATCGTGTCTGAATGTAATAATTTTCGCTTAAAATTACAGCCGAACCCCTCCTTTGTGACTGGCCACCTATCGATCCAAAGGGAGCGAACTGTCTACAAAACAGCGGATAATGACACTAAACAGTGCCATTTCTCTACAGCAAGATGAATTGCGAGGCTCATTTCAGTATTGAATCCAGCTTTTAATCACTAAAATATGGTGTGTCGTGACACGTGGTTAAATGCAGAACTAATTATTCTTTGCATGAATCGTCCATAGATCATGCCATGAATCTCTACTGTGCCTAACGCCCGTAGAGATCATAATCCACCAGTACAAAACCTTGACACTTTTTGAAGTTTGGACAGGGAACCTTATACAGTCGAAACAATAATGCGGGGAATATATTTCTTACTTGTTGTCTGTTCCTTAATAATGTACTTCATTGTAGATAAAGGTCCTAACTTGAAATTTCACGATTTAAGTGTCATTGTGAGAGATTTTGCTTCACGTTCCTTACAATTATGGAATTTCTCCTGGGTAAATAATTCAATGTTTTTTTACGATATCGACTCACAAAAGTCACAGAAAAAGCATGCAATTGCGAGTTGGGAACTTCACCTACAGTGAAGTACATTATTACGAAACAGGTACTAACTAATAAATATAATCCCGGAGTTATTTTTTCGAATTTATAAGGTTCCCTGTCAAACTTCAAAAAGTTCCCAGGTTTTGTACTGGTGGAATATGATCTCTACGGGCGTTGAATAGAGATTCATGGCGTAATCTAGTAGCAAGGTAGCTCAGGTATTTATCGACCTATTTTGATACCGGGGAAAAAATCGAAGCGAATATTATTAGGTGAATTTTGGAGCTCAAACCGCCATGGAAGTTGAAGGCCCACTTAACCCTTCACCCAACAAACCGGCCAAAACCGGCCAAATAAAGCTTCAACAGCCTAAAATATCTTCGGTCTGTCTCAATAGAGCCATACAAATATGGATATCATTGGAACCGGTTCATTGACCGCATGGTTACAGTTATGCCCTGTGCCAATGCATTCTCTTATATATGCGAGTCGACCATAGGTCGCCTCGCATATATAAGAGAATGCATTGGCCTAAAAAAAATCCTTTTTTTTAACACTTTTTACCATTTTTTCTTACATTCTTTAACAATTTGATAATTTGTAATGTGTTAAGCCAATGCATTCTCTTATATATGCGAGGCGACCTATGGTCGACTCGCATATATAAGAGAATGCATTGGCACAGGGTCCTTCTGTTGGGTAAAGGCGTTAGACAAGAGTAGGGATACATGGCATGATCATGAGTCTTCCAATGATTCTCAACAGTTTTGTGACTTTGCAATTGAGCAACATCTCCACACACAGTTCCCATAAACCGTGCTCATGTGAGGCATGCAAGTAGGCCGACGTTAGACTAATACCATAAATATACATGTCCATATGATTACGGCTACATTCATCGTGGTTACCATGAATCGCGAGATGTTCTACGAATTCATAAATGTCCGATGTAATGCATATGAAAAGCATACCTCTGCACCGCAGCTCACCACATGGCACCTTAGCTAACAGCTATGTAGTATTAAATTTATTCACAGTAATTTGTCACAGAGACATAATTATCATACCATTAATGAGAGAGATATATGTACATCAAATTGTTGCACATCAATTGACTCTTTTTGTTTGCAAAATACAGCAAGATACGGAAGATCTCAAAACGGTCAATAAAACATGTATTATGTTTGTACAATACAATCCGATTACGTCAACAACGTAATTGGCGACGTAAATTTTAACATAACGCACACATAACACAATATCGAACTACATGTCAGTATATTACGAGCTACAATATCCAGAGTGCAATACACAGAACAACACAGTTATGTGAACATGTTAGCGTTATCACAAGCGTTTGTTATGTCGCCAGGTATAACGCAAACCTACAGTGTTACCGTCGCGTCACAGCAAACTCGTGTGCAATACGTTATCCATTTTACACACTTGTGTCGTTCTATCTATTTACCATATCATTCCTAATCATAGGGAGGGGGCATCGGTGGCTCATTCGGTTAGGGGTACAGTTCCCCACCGGTACGCCCTCCAGCGCTTGCGATAAGGGATCGAATCCGCATGGTGGATTTTGTGACTAGAAAATCGCTATCTGGTGGAGTTGCCAGTTACTCGCCGATGGCCGGTGGTTTGCCGCACATGGTCGACGAGTTTATCAGACATTGAAATCAATGTTAGATTAACCGTAAGTGTGCAGATTGCTTCCACCACTAAAATTGACAATGTCACGATATCGCCTTAATTGTCGGAGGCAACATTAAAACCACAATCACCCATTCAAGCCTAAATTCATGGGAATCGTGGTGAAGTTGCCATCCGGGTAACTGGATTCATATAACAAAGGCTGAAGTAATTAAAAGTGGCAAATATCGATTCTGAATCGGAATCGCGATGCGCATTTTATTGTGACGTTCTGCATCGTTGCAGCCATACTATTGATTATCTTACTTGGTTCATCAGTTAACCCTTTACCCAACAGAAGGGCCCTGTGCCAATGCATTCTCTTATATATGCGAGTCGACCATATGTCGCCTCGCATATATAAGAGAATGCATTGGCTTAACACATTACAAATAATAAAATTGTTAAAGAATGTAAGAAAAAATGGTAAAAAGTGTTAAAAAAAGATTTTTTTTAGGCCAATGCATTCTCTTATATATGCGAGGCGACCTATGGTCGACTCGCATATATAAGAGAATGCATTGGCACAGGGCATAACTGTAACTATCACAACGTGGTCAAGGAGCCGGTTCCAATGATATCCATATTTGTATGGTTCTATTGAGACAGACCGAAGATATTTTAGGCTGTTGAAGCTTTATTTGGCCGGTTTTGGCCGGTTTGTTGGGTAAAGGGTTAAATCACCTGGAAAACTCGTTCCCATCACTATGCGGGGTGTTTCATTTAAATGCTACGCATCAAATTTAAATTTCAAGTCAAAGATCATCGAATCCATTATTCAGCAACTGTTTACAGTGACGATTCATAGTATATATATGTGGCTGAATAAGTCAGACAAAGAACAATATCACTATTGTAAACCATAAAGTTTTTTCATGTTTTCAAGTAACTATTTTTCATGAACAAATACACTTTTCAATGCATCAGAATGGATTGATTCTCAGTCAAAGCACTGTGTTTAAATAATAGAGTAACAATTAAAATTAGGGTGTCCATGTTTTGATTTCAACAACAGCAGTAGATAATGAAGAGCATTTTCAATTATGGTCGTTTTCACTCAAAGTGAACTGATGGCTGTTTCAGTTCTGTGTAAGACTCGCAGTCGTAAATGCGGTAGTTCTTGAATTAGTCGTATGTGTACAGATGCAAATAAGGTTTCCATTGTAGTCAGAAGTGTATTACTTTTATTGTATTGTAAAACCAATTTTGTTGAGTAAATTTTGGTTGCATACCCATTTGCTACTTTAATTGAAACATGTTTCATTATTGTGAGTATGAATTGTTAAGTTGATTTTATTTGTCGACGATATTTTTGTGTTCGAATAAGACCATGTATTAATCTTTTAATTAAGTCTTTCATCGACTTTTGTTGATCGTAGTACATACATGGTATATTCCTCCTTATTTCATTGGTTAACCCTTTACCCAACAGAACGGCCCTGTGCCAATGCATTCTCTTCCATATGCGAGTCGACCATAGGTCGCCTCGCATATATAAGAGAATGCATTGGCTTAAATTGTTAAAGAATGTAAGAAAAAATGGTAAAAAGTGTTAAAAAAAGTTTTTGTTTAGGCCAATGCATTCTCTTATATATGCGAGGCGACCTATGGTCGACTCGCATATATAAGAGAATGCATTGGCACAGGGCATAACTGTAACTATCACAATGTGGTCAATGAGCCGGTTCCAATGATATCCATATTTGTATGGTTCTATTGAGACAGACCGAAGATATTTTAGGCTGTTGAAGCTTTATTTGGCCGGTTTTGGCCGGTTTGTTGGGTAAAGGGTTAAATCACCCATCTGGTCCATTAAACGGGGCCCATGACAGCAATGTATAGGGGAACGGATAGCTAAGTTGGTTTGTGGGTCAACCTCTGAGCTAAACAATCGACACGGTCTGCATCCCCAGTACCATGGGTATAAAAAATCAACCACCAGTGCTCTGAGAACGATTCCAAAAGCAAAGAATCTAAGACAAATTTTGAGAAAATATGTACTGGGCTAATAAACTCCACTCCTCGCGGTGTCATGTCCAGTGTCCAGGGATGGCACTCTGGACGGCACACCGTTGGACAGGGAGCCGACGTTAATTTCTGTCCCGTGTGGAACAATGCGCACATGTTAAAGGACCCTACATGACAATGAAGTCATGGGTAAAATGGTAAAATTACCTGACCAAAATTCAAGTCATCCGACCCACAGTGCAAATAAGGTACTTCTATGAGCCTTTCTGTGGCATTGTGCCGAATAATGAGTATTGAGTATCTTACCTGGGCCATCAGCTAACCGACCTGGTATACCATCATGCATTTGTGGTCTGAATCCTGGAAACCCGCCACCTAACCCGCCACCTAACCCTAACGCTAATGCGGCTGAAAATAAAACACGAATATTCACATGTAAATAAATGTCAACATTACATTGTTCGAACATATTTTTAGAACCCACTTAATACATAATACATTTTATACTTTGACAAATGGAATATCAAAAGGATGGGAGCACAAGTTATTCAACTTAGGGTATTGCTCCTCCCCCTTAACAATATTGACACGCATAATAATACTTATATATTTATTATGTTTGGACTCAAAGTTCTTTAGTACATAACAAGGGGTCGACATTGAGGGTGAGGTCTAAAGTTGTGACATATCAAGGAGGGGATGTAGGTCAAATGAAACCAACAATATTCTATTCTTGTGTTGGAATTCCACCATAATAATAGCCCCCTTTTCGTTGAAATTTCCTCCAACTGTGGTGGGTCCGAACTGAATTGACTGGAATTTGGTATGTGAATTTACTGGTCCAAGGTATGGGTTAAGTTTGGATTTGTATTCCGCCCGCCAATTTGTCATATTAGTTATGGCCCTTTGTTGAATTGCCACGGCGTATTTTGCCACACCCTTGCCATGTTGTTGCTGGAAGTCATTCATTAAATGTTTCGTCTGTTGGGCCCTGTGCCAATGCATTCTCTTATATATGCGAGTCGACCATAGATCGCCTCGCATATATAAGAGAATGCATTGGCTTAACACATTAAACATTATAAAATTGTTAAAGAATGTAAGAACAAAATTGTAAAAAGTGTTAAAAACAGATTTGTTTAGGCCAATGCATTCTCTTATATATGCGAGGCGACCTATGGTCGACTCGCATATATAAGAGAATGCATTGGCTTAACACATTAAACATTATAAAATTGTTAAAGAATGTAAGAAAAAAATTGTAAAAAGTGTTAAAAAAAGATTTTTTTAGGCCAATGCATTCTCTTATATATGCGAGGGGACCTATGGTCGACTCGCATATATAAGAGAATGCATTGGCTTAACACATTAAACATTATAAAATTGTTAAAGAATGTAAGAAAAAAATTGTAAAAAAAGATTTTTTTAGGCCAATGCATTCTCTTATATATGCGAGGCGACCTATGGTCGACTCGCATATATAAGAGAATGCATAGGCTTAACACATTAAACATTATAAAATTGTTAAAGAATGTAAGAAAAAAATTGTAAAAAGTGTTAAAAAAAGATTTTTTTAGGCCAATGCATTCTCTTATATATGCGAGGCGACCTATGGTCGACTCGCATATATAAGAGAATGCATTGGCACAGGGTATAACTGTAACTATCACAATGTGGTCAAGGAGCCGGTTCCAATGATATCCTGTTTTTAATTTATCTATCTGACTGATATATAACTGATATTGTTCACAATGGACATGGACATCATAAAACAAATTCATATAAAGGGCGGTTAATCCATGACAGACTAGGCTGTTCTATGCTTTTGTTACTTATATCTTGACATTTGTAAACTGCTCTGAACATCACTAGTGAAGTTTTACTAGCGGAGTCCAAGACAGGGGTGCCTCTAATGTGGGGGGACCGGGTATCACAAATGTTTTTGGATAATCTAATCTCTGTTCGCCCGCATACATCGGCAGTGCGATTTAGAGGATATTACTTGGTTTGTGGGGGACCGGTTTGTGGGGGACCGGGTATCTCTGTTCGCCCGCATACATCGGCAGTGCGATTTAGAGGATATTACTTGGTTTGTTCGATATTAGGTCCGATATCAACCTGAGATAACCTCATATCAGCCTGAGACCAAAGGTTGAAGGCTGATATCAGGTTACCGAGGGCTGATATCAGGCCAATAACATCAAACCAACCAAGTAATATTCTATTTATTAATTAGGTCGCCTCTTAGTAACAGTGAAATATCGAAAACTCTTTCAAATGCGCGACGTCACAAAAATATATGTCTACATATTATTTAGCAGTGAGATAGAGTTACACCATATTACTGGGATTTGTGCTGTCGCAAAATGATATAACTGTTTAAGGGCAAATTGAAGCCATATTCACCTAGTTCAATAACAAGCAGTTTGGGCAAAAGGTCAAATATAATTAAGAATGCGCATTATTCATGCCACCCTGGTGAGGCACCCAAGTGGCCCAAACATGTTCGTTGGCAAAATTAGAGTATGCTTTGCAGACATTTCGTCGAAAAAAACGATATGATGCCGGAATATAAATGAAAATATCCATATTTAATGCATCTGTACCACAGCTAACTACATGTAAGATAAAACTATGTGTAGTTCATACAAACGTACCACAAGACCACGTTCACATACTCACAAAAACACGTGTAATTCGAGAACATATCGCGATGAGTGAACCGTATATAATTCCACGGGTCAGATGCACGTTTTGCCAAAAATAATCTGATAGATCAAAAACGATTTACTCAAAATTTATCTGGAATTTCTTTTTTAAACTTGGTACAACCGATTATTGTCACACTACTGCTAATTATAACCCCATTTCCTAGACAAATATGGAAAATGTAGCTTTTTATCGGTACCATGAACTTCTGTAAAATGGAACATTTTCAAAAGTGCAGTTCATATTATCCAAGATATCATATCTGAAGATCGTGAGAGGTGTGTTAATTGTTCTTCAATTATCTACAGTAGAAATACCCATATTGAATACTTGTCATGCCATGCCTGCTATTCAATAACACGTTTGGCTGAGATGAGTATTAGGCCATAATTCCATAGCCACATCCCCGGCAGACTAGATATATCTACTGTGGCCTATTTCCGAATAACACATTGTGCTTGCTGTGCCAAAATAACAATTTGTTCTAGCAGCCCTAAAGGGACAAAAAGTTAAATCATATTTTCCTCCTCTCAAATGTGACCCGCCATATCAAATCCAACTCAACAGAATATATGCAACAAATGAATGAATTTGAGCCATATATTAGTGCAAAATACACTTGTGAGCTCTATGAACGATGCAAACAACATGGTAATAATAATGAAAATGAATTTATGACTCCAGCCATTTATTCATTTTCATTATAATGACCATGTTGTTTGCACATGAAAGTATTTTGCACTCACCCATGGCTCAAATTCATTCATTTGCTGCATATAATCTGTTGAGTATAAAAGGAGTTGGTATAATAAATGGTCGGATTTAGTGTATAGTCCCCCTTTAATGCTAAGTTCAAATTATATACATAAGAAGAAGACTTGGAATGTTGCAATGGTGATGTTTGCCTGGATTAAAGCGAAGCGTACGTCTGCCCATTACTGTCGTCTGCCCATTTAATCCCATTACTGTCGTCTGTCCATTTAATCCCATTACTGTCGTCTGCCTATTTAAACCCATTACTGTCGTCTGTCCATTTAATCCCATTATTGTCGTCTGCCCATTTAAACCCATTTGTATCGTCTGCCCATTTAATCCCATTATTGTACTCACTTCCAGGAGTACCTCTGTTCATCATGGCTGAAATGAAGAATGGTCGTCATGATAAGGCAAGAATTCAAAGTTCAAGAACATTTTATACCGACCATTGTTGCTGAAGAGTGTCACCAAGGGTTAAGCAAACAACTCCAAATAACGACGTCAGGAACAAATTGGGTAAATGTCTGACAAAGAACAACTTGATGCACAGAAGTGACCAAAACAATTATTAAACATGCATTTAAATAACACTTTGACTGTTGTGGAAATATGTCATACTTTCTTTTTTGATTAACTCGATTGGGATTTGGATCAGACTGGCTATGTTAACCTGTATGATTGACTGATTGGTTGAATCTGACCTAGAGTTACTACAGTACGTATAAACCCCAACCAATTATGTGATACTCTCGGGTTGGAAAATTAGATTTAATTAAATGCCAACATAATTTTCGAGTCACCGGTTTTTTGTATAGTGCCTTGATACACGATTTTAATAACAATCTATGCCATAATATATGATTAAAATACTATAATTCGTCAGTATTTGAAACGACTGTCTAAGAAGATGCCCATAGAGAAATAGAACACTGACATAATATAAAGATTTCCCCCGTTATCGCTCCCAGAATGCAACAGAATTCAAACTAAGAATGTATTTTCAATGGAAGGGGAATAACTCTATATCGTAAGATATAGAGCTATTCCCCTTCAATTGAAACAAATTAAAATTCAGAACACCAAGTCTGTATCTCAACAAAAAAAGCATGTTCACCGAATAAGTTCATAATACAATGTTTTGGAACTTCGTCTTTCAAATGATATATCACATGGCATATATTTTATATAAAAGTATCTGGGGGTTCGAAAATTAAGTGAGCCTTTAAGGTTTAGAACCATACAATGCGGATTTCTCAACAAAACATTTGTTACTGAGTTCATCTGAATCAATGTTTTCCTTTATTTGTGGAATTGTTCTGACTGTTGTGTATCTATGTGTTGTGTATCTATGTGTTGTGTATATATCTGTTGTGTATCTATCTGTTGTGTATCTATGTGTGCAAACAGTAAGATTTAGGCTGGTAAGTGGGCCATATATGTGACCCGCCATATCAAAACCATTCGTAAGTCGGCATTTCTAATATTGAGTAAATATATAAAATATCATAAAAATACAAAAGATCAGAAAAAGTATGATATTTGTTTTTGACACATTTGTTTATAGTGTTCTACTCTATCGACATAAAGAAGCATAAAGTGAATTTGTGACTATGTTTGTATTTTTGTAATTTGGACATTTAATGGTGTATTTTTATTCAGAATTTAAGTAATATTTTGTCTTTTAATGCGATTATCTCTGGAATCGTCTGTTCGTGTTGACACCGAAATTCAAAATATCATAACTTTGGACCGCAACAGTGTAGCCCTTTAAGTGTAAAACTCTTATCACTATCACACTCTATAGCATGCAACACATATCTCAAATAAAATATTTTTCGACTTATGACCGGTTTTGATATGACGGGTCACATATTTCTGAAACCTGTCACAAATATAGTGTTATTTACAACACATAATGTATTTTTACTCTTTTGTTTGTAATTTTTGTGAAGAGTTGGATATGCGAAACACAATAACACGAATGAACCAATTCGCGACTTATCTGGTGTACGCTCCTTAAATTGCGTTTTCACTGTGGCCCGCGCCACTAAACTGAATAACGGATATAAGTTGTTGTTGTAATGGTTTATTCTCAGACACATACATGTGTAACATGAGATATATAACATATATACAAGGTTGTGTGCACATAACTACACAGTAATACAAATCAGTATTAACCCTTTACCCAACAGAAGGGCCCTGTGCCAATGCATTCTCTTATATATGCGAGTCGACCATAGGTCGCCTCGCATATATAAGAGAATGCATTGGCTTAACACATTAAAAATTATAAAATTGTTAAAGAATGTAAGAAAAAATTGTAAAAAGTGTTAAAAAAAGATTTTTTTTAGGCCAATGCATTCTCTTATATGTGCGAGGCGACCTATGGTCGATTCGCATATATAAGATAATGCATTGGCACAGGGCATAACTGTAACTATCACAATGTGGTCAAGGAGCCGGTTCCAATGATATCTATATTTGTATGGCTCTATTGAGACAGACCGAAGATATTTTAGGCTGTTGAAGCTTTATTTGGCCGGTTTTGGCCGGTTTGTTGGGTAAAGGGTTAATTGACGGAAGTCACGACCTGAACGCAAGTATATTAGTGCCATTGTAAACTTGCAAGGAAATGTCAATCAACATCAAGTAGAAGTAGTATCCAGGAAAAGCTAATATGCATATCAAGCATTCAACAACATATTTATTACGAAATATTTTAATACTGGTTGTATTAGTTGTTGAAAATCGACTAACATCAAGATGGGAATTCGCGTTGTTTTAGAAAGACCAGCGCAGGCATTATCATTTTTGTCAATAAATATATGCTGTTGAATGTTTCATACGCACATTGTTTTTATTCTCAAATCGCTCGATTTAGCCAAACACCGCGAAACTGACCACTTCCATGCGGGGTCAAGGAAAAGATCACTCGATCTGTTCGACCATACTGGGCGCTTCACGCCCAACCACTATCCTATAGGACCACTCCCGAAAATAATAGATTGATCGGTCAGTCCGCAAGGTACGATCCTTCCGGCAGTGATATATCGCCTGCATTGAGTTTGGTGTTTCCCACCAAGTGTCGGGACCTACTGAGTGTTTACCCCGCTTCAACTAATTGCAATACTAGACTTATAGATGAAAACGTATAAGTATAAAGTATCAAACAATGGCTTCATTGGCTTGGCTCCGTCATTTCATAATCATGTAGTGATGGGATGGTCCCAGTTCGAGATTGTATGCCTTCCTTTTATTGTTGTGAGCCGATATTGCAATAAACATTGAATTAATTACCCAGGGAAAATTCAATTTAAATCACAAGATTAGATTCCTCGTATCATGGATAAGAATGTGTATAAATTTGGTGGATATCGGTTCTAAAAAACGTTTTTTTATCAATTCCCTCCGTGGACCCCTGACACGAACGGCGCCATATCATTGAGATGATTATGTATAAGTTTGGTGGAACTCGGCCACAAAAATATTTTCTAAATTTTTGCTGCCCTCCACAGTTCTGCATAACACCAACATCGTCATACTATAAAATGTTTACCCACACCATTATATTCCACGTAAAACAGTTACCCCTGTTAGACACCTTAGCATATACCTTTGGTTCCATCTAGATAGTCCCGCGTGAAGTTAAACATATCCTCGCGCAAATACGCACATAATCGACCTATATGTTCATATTGGATTATTTGATTCTGAAATAAGTAGATCATGGACTTATATCCGTTATTCCGTTTTATGGCGCAGGCCACAGTGAAAACAGATTTTACAGAGGCTACACCCGATAAGTCTTGATTTGAAAATTCAATAATTGTAGGCGACGCAAACCAAAATTGTTAAAGAATGTAAGAAAAAATGGTAAAAAGTGTTATGGTCGACTCGCATTGGCACAGGGCATAACTGTAACTATCACAATGTGGTCAAGGAGCCGGTTCCAATGATATCCATATTTGTATGGTTCTATTGAGACAGACCGAATATATTTTAGGCTGTTGAAGCTTTATTTGGCCGGTTGGGTAAAGGGTTAAGAAAATTAATGCTTTCTGTGTCAATTTAGGCCAACGGTCGACATATTATACATGTACTGCGGTACATCACCGTCAATTAGGACATGTGCTACCAAATTTTAATTATTTTTTATAATTGCTATTTGTTAAAAAAAGTAAGAAAAATGAAATAAATGATAACTGATGATTGGAGCTTCCTGCATTTTTGTGAAAACCCTGTGCCAATGCATTCTCTTATATATGCGAGTCGATAATAGGTCGCCTCGCATATATAAGAGAATGCTTTGGACACAACAAATTTTATATTATTTTGCATAATTGTTAACAAATGTAAGAAACAAATACAAAAATACTCAAACATTGTTTTGAATGTAAGAAATAATGATAACAAAATATAAAAATTCTTAAAGCATGTAAGAAAAATAATAAAAAATGTGATAAAGAATGTAAGAAAACAATCATACAAAAATGAAAAAATTGTTAAAGAAAGTAAGAAAAAATTATAAAAAATGAGGATATTAGAATTTTCTTTTTATAGATTGTAAGAAACAATTATGAAAATTATAAAAATTGTTAGACTGTAATAACAAATGTTTATCGTCACATTAATGACTAAAGAGAGCCACTATCATCGTCGCAACTCTGGTGTCGGTTTAGAACCCATATAAAGCCACACATAGACTGGAGCAGACGGCATGTGGAGGAATGACCTAGGTGGGATTTACCCACATAAACAAAACATGGTATTACCATGTCGTAGAATGGCCGATTAGTATATATCACATGGTAGTACCACGGTGGTTGTACCATGGTTTTACAATGGTGCTTTTTATATGGGTATGTGCAGCTTTTGGGAACGGGGTATGTACATGTATGTGGTGTTATACAAATCTGTTCGACCAACTTCCACCTTAAGGAGAAAGTGAATTTTAGTACAGATCTCTATTTCAAACAATCAGTTTGAAGGGAAAAATCATTATCCTTAATAACCAATGTATGATACAGTACTATAACACCACGTGTTTACCCTCACAATATGAGAGATATGTTCGAATTATGAAAAAAGTAGTTTAAAAAAATTTAAATAACCATTTTTCATGTAAGTCGATAGAGTGTTTGACTGGAAATATTAAATAAACTCACTGCATTATCTAGACTATGCACCTAACTACGGTATGCGCATCGGCTACCATCGGATAGCATGACTGTCTGCGAGAAAATAAATAAAACATTTTTCATTGCATATTTTATTTTTTTTGGCAGCCATTTGCATGACTATTTTTTTTTTAAACCACTTTTTTTTTAAATACAAAAATATCTCATATTGTGAGGGTAATGAGTTGTTGTTATAGTAATATATCATACATTGATTATAAGGGATCATGATTGTTTCCTTCAAAGTGATGTTCAGTGTTTCTCATGTTAAGAACAAAAGACCTAGTTTTGAAAACAATCAAACTTTAAACAGACATGGCTCATTCGAGCTTCCAAATTTTGTCTACGTAATTTGGGAGGAGTTATATTATAGGTAAAACAATTTACGAACTATGTTCATATGTTATGCTGACAAACTATCATCGTCATTATAGGTCATAGCCACCTCCCAGCTGTTTTAACTGTTGGCCCAGAAGTGAGACAAACGCTCTTTATGTCTTTATATCAGGATTAGACTAACATGGAACGCCCTTGTAATGAACACAGGAAATAATTTTATTTTATTATATTTTCCGACCTCTGGGTACCCACCACCCGCTCTGGGTACCCAACACCCGCTCTGTGTACCCACCACCCGCTCTGGAAACCCACCACCCGCTCTGGGTATCCACCACCCGACCTCTGGGTATCCACCACCCGCTCTGGGTACCCACCACCCGCTCTGGGTACCCACCACCCGCTCTGGGTACCCACCACCCGCTATGGGTACCCACCACCCGACCTCTGGGTATCCACCACCCGACCTCTGGGTATCCACCACCCGCTCTGGGTACCCACCACCCGACCTCTGGGTATCCACCACCCGCTCTGTGTACCCACCACCCGCTCTGGGTACCCACCACCCGCTATGGGTACCCACCACCCGCTATGGGTACCCACCACCCGATATGGGTACCCACCACCCGCTCTGGGTACCCACCACCCGCTCTGGGTACCCACCACCCGCTATGGGTACCCACCACCCGATCTGGGTACCCACCACCCGACCTCTGGGTACCCACCACCCGCTCTGGGTACCCACCACCCGCTCTGGGTATCCACCACCCGACCTCTGGGTAGCCACCACCCGACCTCTGGGTACCCACCACCCGACCTCTGGGTAGCCACCACCCGACCTCTGGGTACCCACCACCCGCTCTGGGTATCCACCACCCGCTCTGGGTATCCACCACCCGACCTCTGGGTAGCCACCACCCGACCTCTGGGTACCCACCACCCGACCTCTGGGTAGCCACCACCCGACCTCTGGGTACCCACCACCCGCTCTGGGTATCCACCACCCGCTCTGGGTACCCACCACCCGCTATGGGTACCCACCACCCGATCTGGGTACCCACCACCCGACCTCTGGGTACCCACCACCCGCTCTGTGTACCCACCACCCGCTCTGGGTACCCACCACCCGACCTCTGGGTACCCACCACCCGCTCTGGGTACCCACCACCCGCTCTGGGTACCCACCACCCGCTCTGGGTACCCACCACCCGCTCTGTGTACCCACCACCCGCTCTGGGTACCCACCACCCGCTCTGGGTACCCACCACCCGCTAATGTTTTTCTTCCGATTCTGAAATAAGGACTCACCCATTCAAAATGCTTCAAATGTTTTACTCAGTTTTCCTGACATCATCCGACTTTTATTCCATATCATGACTATATAAGCATTCCTACTTGTTATTTACCAACAAGGATGTAAAGTTTTAGAACAATTCTCCAATTAATATGCGCTGCGGGGTGTGCTGATGAATTCACATTTGAAATCCAAGATGGCTGCTGGCAGCCATGTTTTTTAAAACGAATTTCGGGAAAAAATGGGAGGCCGCATCTAGAGGTCACCCCAAGATACATATGAAGTTCGGTGACGATTGGATGAAAAATGTGACCTTTAAGTTGTGCTAAATGATTTAGCCATACAAAGATTAAAATCAAAGATGGCCGCTGGCAGCCATGTTTTTTTAACATAGTCCGGGATAAATGGTAACAATCCATCTAGAGGTCAACCCGATGATCCATATGAAGTTTGATGATGATATGATGAGGGATATGCTATGTAGTGTGCACTAAATGTTGTTATTGTTTTTTTAATAGTCCATTTATATTTTAAGAGTTTCTATTTATTTGAAGAATCTATTATTATGTTATGTTGTCATTTATATCATACGGAAGCACTGTAGCGCCACAAATAAAATAATAATTACGGCGTTTAAACGCCCTACTACGGCATTTAAACGCCCTAATATTGCGTTTAAACGCCCTAATTACGGCGTTTAAACGCCCTAATACGGCGTTTAAACGCCCTAATTACGGCGTTTAAACGCCCTAATTACGGCGTTTAAACGCCCTAATTACGGCGTTTAAACGCCCTATTACGGCGTTTAAACGCCCTAATTACGGCGTTTAAACTCCCTAATTACGGCGTTTAAACGCCCTAATACGGCGTTTAAGCGCCCTAATTACGGCGTTTAAACGCCCTAATTACGGCGTTTAAACGCCCTATTACGGCGTTTAAACGCCCTAATACGGCGTTTAAACGCCCTAATTACGGCGTTTAAACGCCCTAATACGGCGTTTAAACGCCCTAATACGGCGTTTAAACGCCCTAATTACGGCGTTTAAACGCCCTAATGCGACATATATGGAATGACTAGTGAACCTTCGGACTACTGAACCCTACCCGATCAATGTCTGAACAGAATGAGGTCCCCTAGCAAAGGGTGAATTTGGTGATGCTAGCCGCTATGCGGGGTAATATCTCTAAATTCACCCTCTGGGGACCTCATTCTGCAAATGTCAGGCACCTTATTTCCGGGCTTGATACCACCACTGGTATATGCGTTGGTTTGGGTGCAATGTGTCTAACCGTGAAACATGTGGTCCCCTGCTATAAGCATATACCCTTCGCTATGCGCATGTTCGACTACATGGGGGTGTTTTGAGTGCATTCTAGTTCATTTTGTATTTTCGGAGAATCGGGCCTTCGGAGAATCGGGCCCTCGGAGTTATGGGCTTACGGAGAATCGGGCTTTCGGAGAATCGGGCCTTCGGAATTATGGGGTTTCGGAGAATCGGGCCTTCGGAGTTATGGGCTTTCCAGGGCTGGCATTCTCAGAAATCCGGGCGGGCTCAGACCAACCCTCCTCAATCAGCCTAGGTGGGCTATAGCCCTCCTCAGTGAATGATGTCATAGCATGGACATTTTAGCCAACTACAGCGAAATCACATTTACGACAATGGAAATAGTCATTATCTGAACTAAACTGCGTTAATACATTTTACAAAGGGAGCCATTCCAAAATGTACCTCACCCCATAGACTTTACCTACCCGAATAAAGGCCATCGGTTATAGGGTGATAGAGTCAGAAACATTAATCGTGAGTCACTACTCATATAATGCAGTGCTCTTGTTATTATCCCCCGCCAAATTGAAAATTTGCGGGTGATATAGGAATGGGTTCCGTCTGTCCGTCCGTTCGTCCGTCCGTCTGTCCTGAATTTGATCGAGTTAGAACTTGAACATATGTCTACGGATATCAAAGATATTTGGTATATGAGTTCACCTGACCGTTACCTAGAATGCGTTCTCAAGCCAGGTCCGGCAGGATATTTTTACCAGAGTTATTGGACTTTGTTTATTATTTTTGTTGAATTTACCAAATAGCATATATAGACGACGTCACAGGGCTCATTTCCACAAATCTCTATGGATTTCAAAGATATTTGGTATATGAGTTCACCTGACCATTACCTAGAACGAGTTTGCATGCCAGGTCCGGCCGGTTATTTTTACCGGAGTTATTGGACTTTGTTTATTATTTACCAAATAGCATATAGACAACGTCACAGGGCTCATTTCCACAAATGTCAACGGATTTCAAAGATTTGTTTTATTTGTGTTCACATGATCAGTATCTAGAACGAGTTCGAAAACCAGGTCCGGCAGGATATTTTAAGCAGAGTTATTGGACATTGTTTATTTTTGTGTGTGCAAATGGACGACGTCACAGGGCTCATTTCCACAAATGTCAATGGATTTCAGAGATATTCGGTAAATGAGTTCACATGACCAGTATCTAGAATGAGTTCGCAAACCAGGTCCGGCCGGTTATTTTAAGCAGAGTTATTGGACTTTTTAAAATTTGTTACAATAATCTGCACTGGTGATTTCAATTTCAACATCCATCAGGAGAAATATGTGTCCCAACTTGAAAACATCTTCAAAATACATCAATCTGTTGTGCAGCCGACACATATACTTGAAGGAACACTCGACCTACTTCTCTCTAATATTAAAATGGACACACATGCTTTTCCAGTTCTGTACACAGACCACCATGTGATATGGGCTGTCAAGAAGTAAAATGTCATTCTAAGAATATTTATGCATGATTATGGAGATATTGAGGTATATTTTATCAAATATATATTTTATTTAATTTTGCTCAAAATTTATATCAACGGATTTAAAAGAGTTTTGGTATATTTGTTCCCATGACTAGTACCTAAAATGAGTTCGCGAGCCTGGCTTTTTGACAAAATCCCACCTCTTATTTACCACGTACTGAGAACGTAAACTTTATTGAGAATGCACTTCCCCAACTGCACATTTCGGCGGGGGATACCGCCGTCTCCGACGGCTTGTTGTGTTTGATGCACCAACTAATGGCTAAAATGTAGACAGTCATTTAATCTTATTAATGGTACTCAATCCGATTAAGCACCCCTAAATTACTATTTCTTTGGCTTCAGGGGTAAAACATATTTGATTCGAGTCGAGGAACCCATCCATCAAAGCTCAGAGTGATGAGATATTGATTTTTGAAGTTTGTAATTTTCTCGAGATGTGTACTGATAATTGCCACAGAAACACTTATTCAAACGGACGAAGGTGGATAACTAAAAATAAATGGTAATACTAACGCAATTTTGACTGAGAACATCCTTTTGACGGCGTGTTCTGTGCCACAAACAATAGATGTAAAAAAAATTGATATCTGATCACTCTGAGCGTTGATGGGTAGGTTCGTCGACTCGAATCAATTATTTTTTACCCCCGAAGTCAAAGAAATAGTAATTTAGGGGTGCTTAATCGGATTGAGAACCATTAATAAGATTAAATGACTGTCTACATTTTAGCCATTAGTTGGTGCATCAAACACAATAACAAGACCACTGCATTATATGAGTAGTGACTCACGATTAATGTTTCTGGCTCTATCACCCTATAACCGATGGCCTTTATTCGGGTGGGTAAAGTCTATGGGGTGAGGTACATTTTGGAATGGCTCCCTTTGTAAAATGTATTAACGCAGTTAAGTTCAGATAATGACTATTTCCATTGTCGTGAATGTGATTTCGCTGTAGTTGGCTAAAATGTCCATGCTATGACATCATTCACTGAGGAGGGCTATAGCCCACCTAGGCTGATTGAGGAGGGTTGGTCTTAGCCCGCCCTGATTTCTGAGATTGCCAGCCCTGGAAAGCCCATAACTCCGAAGGCCCGATTCTCCGAAACCCCATAATTCCGAAGGCCCGATTCTCCGAAAGCCCGATTCTCCGAAAGCCTTTAACTCCGAGGGCCCGATTCTCCGAAGGCCCGATTCTCCGAAAATCCAAAATGAACTAGAATGCACTCAAAACACCCCCATGTAGTCGAACATGCGCATAGCGAAGGGTATATGCTTATAGCAGGGGACCACATGTTTCACGGTTAGACACATTGCACCCAAACCAACGCATATACCAGTGGTGGTATCAAGCCCGGAAATAAGGTGCCTGACATTTGCCGAATGAGGTCCCCAGAGGGTGAATTTAGAGATATTACCCCGCATAGCGGCTAGCATCACCAAATTCACCCTTGCTAGGGGACCTAATTCTGTTCAGACATTGATCGGGTAGGGTTCAGTAGTCCGAAGGTTCAGTCCGAAGGTTCACTAGTCATTCCATATATGTCGCATTAGGGCGTTTAAACGCCGTAATTAGGGCGTTTAAACGCCGTATTAGGGCGTTTAAACGCCGTAATAGGGCGTTTAAACGCCGTAATTAGGGCGTTTAAACGCCGTAATTAGGGCGTTTAAACGCCGTATTAGGGCGTTTAAACGCCGTAATAGGGCGTTTAAAGCCGTAATTAGGGCGTTTAAACGCCGTAATTAGGGCGTTTAAACGCCGTAATTAGGGCGTTTAAACGCCGTATTAGGGCGTTTAAACGCCGTAATAGGGCGTTTAAACGCCGTAATTATTATTTTATTTGTGACGCTACAGTGCTTCCGTAATATCAGGTTGAATAAATGATATTTAAGTTTTTATAAAATTATTTAATTTGATTTAGTTTAATAATGTGCATTGATAGATTATTGATGAAAATATTTAGCAAGCTGACCTTTTGTATTACCCATTGGCACCATCCCTCACTATTAACCGATGGCGACTCAAACCCCCATACCAAGAGTTCAGTGCATACCTACTACATAATAGAAGCACCATTTAACCGTTTTATCCTATTATTGTGAAGAAAAATGATTCCAGGAAATAAATTACGGGCCTGGAAAAATTGTGCAAGCCGGGCTGATGAACCACTCACCTACCCTTCACGCCTAGTGTTCGGAAAACATTACAGACCCCCCCCCCCCCCCCCCCCCGCCGCCGATGAACATGGCTTTTATTTGTTCGGGACATAAACACCTTTTTGGACGTTGTAGTCATTATGACGAACATTATGGGACATAGAACGCCCGTAGAAATTATTTCAAGTATTAATCGAGCTATTTCGATGCCGGGAAATTGGCTTTAACTGACCATTTGATTCACCGATTATATGTTATAGTGTCTTGATATACGGTTTTAATAACAATATATGCCATACAATATGATTAAAATACTATAAGTCATCAAAGTGCCATAGAAAAATAGAAAATAGCTGAAATCATAGAACACATTCCCCCGTTTCGCTCCCAGAATGCAGAGGAATTCATACTTAGATATATAAACTTTGCCGGCACCTCAACTAAACAAATTTTTCACAGTTTATTACACCGGATAATTTGATAATTCAATGTGTTGGACCTTCCTCCTTCCAATGATATATCATATGGCATACATTTTATATAATGTGATCCGAGGGTTCGAAAATGAAGAGGGTCTTTCATATAGAACTTTAAGACAGGACGTTGATACTCACGTATTTCTGCATTAAGGTACATCGTATGTGATACACACATTTCTGATCACAGTTTTCTGTGATGCGTCATTGTCACAAACAATATGTTTTGTATACTTACAATACATCATGTATGGGTTGAAGTGATCTGCAAAATAGATGGGTATTCCACATTAAAACCAACGATCATGCATCTAAAATGCAGCTATAAAAAGAACACCGATTTTAAAGCTTGGTTGTATTTTCGCACGTATTTACAATAATTTTTTAGAAACACCAGCGCAGGCATTATAATATATTTTTTAAATATATGTTCTTGAATGTTTCAAACACACATTAATTTTTCTTAAATCGCTCGAATTAGCCAGACACTGCGAAAATGACAACTTCAGAAAAAATAATAGTACTTTTTTCATAACGGCATCGGTTTGCCCTTCCCGAATCATAGCAATTAAGTAGGACCACCAGCATCATAGCATATTACGAGGGCCACTTGGTCAGGGTGTATATGTCATAATATGCATCATAATGTTGTACGATGTCAGTCTACATTACATCCAGTGAATCACATCTAAAGTTTAAAGTGTTAACGCTAATGATAGCGAGGATTAGAGTGGGTACCAGTAACGAAAGATGTGTATGCATCCATCGGTATGTAACATCGCCTTTACAGCAAAATATAATTGCATTACTTCAGACTTACACCTACACTTACATTCTACAACTGCTTACTCATGTACATAACTATAAATTTCAAAATTAACCCTTTCGAAAACTCGCGGCCTATGCTTACGTTCCTAATTTCTAAATTTGTAACACCTAACTATGTAACACGCTCCCATCTTTTACTGAAACTACCGGTATGGGACAATCATGAAACTAAAGAATATTTTAATACTCTACGTATAACTAGTTCATTTATGATAGTGCGTGATTCTACGATACTGGTACGCATACTCTGTCATATGTATACCTATATTTTCCAAATTTCAAAACACCAGGCATACCTCTATTATGCTCCTGTTTTTAATTTTACTGACTATGGAATTGTCCAAGTGGCGCTTCGGAATGTGTACCTAGATAACGATCACCTTTGTCCATGTTACCGAAGACAGGTTTACCCTTGTATTCTGTGGTGTTCCCAGCCCCCTCCCCCGGATCTCTATATTTTACAACAAGGTAACAAAGTACCCATAAAACAGTGGCCTGTGGGCACCAGCAGTCCGTGGTACTCATCCACTCACTTAAAATATTTCGAAAGCAAATTTAACAAAGATAATTACATGGCTACTCTATTTTCAAGACTCCTTCAAATTATTTTTATTTTTTAGGCCTGACAATGAAACTTATGAAATACGTGTATTGTATGTCAGAAAGAAAGTGATTAAAAGAGAAATAAAATCAAAATTAAAATCGAGTGTGCCACTTTAACAAACGCATCTATATTGTTATGTTTCACAATAATCGAATATGTCATCATTCCTATTGGTAATAATTCACAAATGCCTAATAACGCTGATCGCCGATCGCTCGAGTAAAAACTATAGTTTACAAATCGGGAATACATTTACTGGCTTAACTGTTAGAAAACTCAGTAGATACAATAAACAACATAAACTTTAAGAGCTACTATGGATGTGACTTACTTTATTATTGTAGAAAACACATATGGCAATATTCTACCAATTTGGTACTAGTGTGTACTAGTGTGTACTAGTGTGTGTGTACTAGTGTGTACTAGTGTGTACTAGTGTGTGTGTACTAGTGTGTACTAGTGTGTACTAGTGTGTGTGTGTACTAGTGTGTACTAGTGTGTACTAGTGTGTACTAGTGAGTATAATATAGCCAGATATAATGTCAATCTGTCCGAATCAATAACAAGTTTGAATAAAATTTGCCATTCATTTCATCTTTGGTTTTGCAGAATTAACTTTTAGGGTACGTTCATACGCTGGCAAGTTTGCACGGTAGTTTTCTGCGGGCATTTCGTCATAGAAAACCACATGGTGCCAGAATATGAACGGAAACGTGCACATAACATGCATCTTTACTAAAGCGAAAGACATGAGAAGTAACATTTATCTTGTTCCACTTGTAACAGTGCTACTGGAATTTGCCTTCAAATACCTGTATGATTAATTTTTGCAAGATAATTGCACGATTTTTACAGGCAAATTCCAGTAGCATCGTTACTAGTGGAACTACGCAGATTTTACTTCGCATGTAGTTAGCTATGGCACAGATGCACTGTATGTGTTTTTTTCCATTCATATCATGGCGCCATATCGTTTTCTACGACAAAATGCCTGCAAACCATACCGTGCAAACTTGCCAGTGTATGAACGTACCCTTATCGTCTGTTTTACGAACTGTAACAATATCAGCTGGCCAGCAGTGAGTACGTTAAAATTAGTTAGTTTGTAACTCCAGGAACCATTATCTCTCCTTATTAAAATGTCCAAAAGGAGATTGAATTTCAGTTGTAAATTTGATGTGACTATTGTCTGTATATAACACGTGTATGACACAATTATTCCTAAAGGGGAAATTGGAATCAATAAGCTTATTAGAAGCCTGTGTCTCAGCGTGAGTCACAATGAATCATCATACCTCTGGGCACAGGTCCATTTAAGAAATGGATGTTGATTTGCTTGCGTTCCATAGAGTATGGATGCAAGTTGGTATGACATTTTGTGTGGAACGCGAAAGCGTTCCATACATGAAAATGTCAGACCAACTTGCATCCATACTCTATGGGACGCAACAAAATCAACATTCATTACTTATATTTACACTCAACCAAGTCAACTGGCAGATTAAAAGAGTTTTAAGCGTCCATTTCCAACGTTAGTATCGTGGCTCGGAGCAAGTTGCGTCTACACAAAAATGGATGCAAGTTGGGGTCATTGCGCGACGTCATGTGACGTAATTTCGACCAACCAACGTCCTGTATCCATGTTCCACAACGCGAGTGCATGTGTGAGTGTAAATATTGTCTCCTGGCGTGACCATTCAGTATGACTGAACGACAAATATATTCAGTTTAGAGTATTCCAGATTCCCCACAGACATTATACATTCTCTTCCACACAGTCTTCCAGAGAAGTTGTTATGCATATAGCCCCGTGACTGCTCGTGTACATGTTTAATTGTATTTAAATATCATGTTTAAGAGTTCTTACTTAGTGAGAAAGAAACATGGGAGTACTACAGCTCATTCGAACATTCTAAACTTTGCCTACTGTGTACCAAAGTGGTAGAATATTGCATTGACTCGAGCTACTGGCGTTGGAATTTTTGCAATCGAAAAAGGTGTTTGTGAATTGGGCCGTCATTGCTTACAACAACTAATTATTTTCCATATGCGACAGTTTAGCTGTAAATCCCGCCTGCCACGGATTGAACCTATTTAACTTTAAGTGGTTAGTTTTACCACAGAACGTCATCTAATGTACCTTAGTTGACAACAAACGCGATCATTACAGTATTTAAAAAAAATAAAATCTTGCATTACCACAACTACCACATTTACTGCACAAGAATGAGCAGCATACAAATACATAGACCCCGTCCATAATCTCAGGACACCACCTGGTCATCTAAACAAAAATGATCGCCATATGTACGTATGCTATGATTCTCTGTTCCGGTTCAGGGAATTGACAATTGCGATGCGTTTATTAACGATGCGCGCTGGATTTTGATTGCGAATTTAAAAATAGTTATTTCTACTTCGTTTTCTTAACGACAAGCCAATGTAGAACATCGAAATGCCAACGAACAAAACATACCTGGTGGGTCCATCCACAAACGTGACATGCCTCCTGAAATAAAGTAGGTATACGTTTACATATTCAGGTGGTCAGGGTGGCTGTGGTACATATATGTTGTTGGGAAACATAGTCACGGGAAAGTCAAAAATGGGACGCTTTTATGACAATCAAAGAATTTCAACAGATTGGGAGGCTTACTCCACGATAAAACCATAAATGTTTAAAATCTAAGCCACCGAGAGATACTGATTGATAGGGTTACTCCATGATAAAACCATAAATGTTAAAAATCTAATAATCACATTAAACCCTTTATGTGTTGAATTGATTATCCCAACAGTTATAAACTTATACATTGGAATGATCTATTATTCAATCGGAGGGATGTTTAGGATAAATATGACATTTTGGTGAAATTATAATACAAATGCAGAATAATTCCTATTCATTGGTGGGAAATGTTCAGATAATAAGTACAACAAACAACCCACGGTTGAACTTATTAACTGAACATTTCAAAGGGGACTACTCGTCAATATGTATTTAGTATATAAAGGGTTAAACTTATCATCTGAACAGGGTAATGGCCATTCCAGAATTCATGAACACTTTCTAACAGCGATTATCAAATTGTGTTTATCGAGAACTTGTTTCCGGCAAATGTCTGGTTTCTCTGACCTTTTAAATAATAACGATCCCATCGGAAACAAATGTTGTAGTTTAAATTGTGGAAGGTTTCAAAGGCCATTTAACAACGTTTACAATTATATGGTTAATGATTTAGTCAATTTGTCATATTCCACACGTTTAGCATATATTATCGCTCTACATAAACTCCTCATCTCTTTGCATTCTGGACACAATTTATAATCAGCAATCCATGCCAGAAACAACCGTTGGAAATCGTTATTTCTTACTTATGTTTAACGCTTAATGGAACCCAAGACAGAGAGAACAAAGCACTGATGACTGTCGTCTGCTTGAGTCCGCCTGAGGCTCCATACGGGAGCGTTGTAACCTTTCCATGACGGAAGCTGTGCTGGTGCATGATTAACGATGTCGTGCCAGTGCATTCTCTTAAAATATGGAGCCCCCATATATAGAAGAATGCACTGGCTTAACATTTCAAGGTAAATATCAATAGGCCAAATTATTCTCCACATGGGAGCCTGGCATATATTACAGAATGCATTGGCATAGTTTTTTCGCAAAACTACAGGATGCTCCAGTCATGGAAGGGTTAAACTATCCTTATGGATCCCCTATCAGACGTGAGCAGACGACACTCAGCAATACAAACTGCCACCTGTATGGGGCTTCCTACAGGAAACTCCAGCCATGGAAGGGTTAAAGCAATGTAGGTGACACATGGGCATATTAATACCAATGTGATATACCTTTTTAGATTACTCACAGCTCATACTGAGCCACATCATACAGTTGGATTGATACAGCGAATTATTACTGTTTAATTTGTAGATAGTAATTTTGAGTTCGAGATGCTCAATGTTTTCAGCTACTATCCACGGTGAACCTCTATAGACTTGTATCTACTCTTTTCTCATGTTGCACCCATAGAGAGCCCCACATAGCCTGAAGCAGACGACACTCTGCGGTGAATGCTTGCATCTATGTGAGGCACCATGTGGGTTACCTATACACATTCATGAGTTATTTCACTTATCGAAATAGGTGCAAGTCTGGATATATTATTATACATTATAATGTTTGTATATTGTCATATGCGTGTAATTTCTTAACACCCTTCTGGATGAATATTATGCTAATTCCAATATATATACACATACTATAATATATATTTTTATAACCAGGTTCGCGCTACCACTTGCCAAATTTGCCGATGGCAAAAATTATTCACATTTGGCAAAATATATTTTCATTTGGCAAGTCACTTTTTGCCTTTTTAATTCCTAAATGAAGTTGAAAATATTCCGTCAATCAATACCATTCAGTTTAGGAGACTACAATATAATTATATTGGTGGTGTTTTATAGGGTTTCGGAAAAGTTACCACCTCCAATAAGATGCAGTTAATCTGGTAATATTATCAATGGGTGGAGGGATTAACAATATTAAGTGTGATGGTGGTGTTTACATAGCTAATCGTCTTGTGATGTTCCCTTCTGATGAAGCAACTCTTACACCTTTTTATTTTTCAGTGATTTGTTTATAGCTGCATGATAAACCACAATAGAGATGAATGTGAGCATATTTATTATCGATCAAACGTCATTCAAACCGCGAGTGTCGAAACATAAAACTCAATCAAGGTTGCATAAACTGATACTATCAGTGATAACATTTGGCAAACTCTAATAGAATTTGGCAAACAATATTTTCATTTGGCAAATTATTTAGCAAAAGTAAATTTCGGTCCAGTCCGTAGCATAAATCCGATATTTCTACAGAGGGTTAGGACAATTACAAACACTTTCAAACTCAAAACAAGCAATCGGGTTAGAGTTTAAACTTTGAAACACTGACTGAGTGATAGCTATAAACATTGCCTGAGTGATTGGTAAACATTGACTGGGTGATTGCTATTAGCATTGCCTGAGCGAAATAGTTCAATTCTCAACCATGCGAATCAACCATAGGTCGCTTTCCTGACTGGAACTTCCTGTAGGGAGCCCCATACAGGTGGCAGCTTGTATTGCTGAGTGTCGTCTGCTCACGTATGTGAGGGCTCCATAAGGGTAGTTTAACCCTTCCATGACTGGAGCTTCCTGATATTTTACGAAAACCCTGTGCCAATGCATTCTCTTATATATAAGAGAATGCATTGGCCTAACATATTTTTTTTATCATTTTTTATTAAATTTTCTTACTTTCTATAAAATTTTAATAATTTGTTCTTATATTCTTTAAAAACAATTAGAATGTTTTATCATTATTTCTTGTATTCTTTAACAATTTTTTATCATTATTTTTTCATTTTTATCTTACATTCTTTAACAACTATAAAAAATATTTTAACAAATTGTTAGGCCAATTCATTCTCTTATATATGCGAGGCGACCTGTGGTCGACTCTCCTATATAAGAGAATGCATTGGCACAGGCTTTTCGCAACAATTCAGAAGCTCCCATCATGAAAGAGTTAATAAAATGACCACGTGACCTTGTGATCAGCGATAATGTGTGTACCACGTGACCTTGTGATCAGCGATAGTGTGTGTACCACGTGACCTTTTGATAAACGATAGTGTGTGTACGTGCAGAAGACAACAGTTGCTCTTCGTCATCTTATTTCAGAATCAAATAAGTCCATTATCAACCTATGTGAATATGTACATATTTGCACGAGTAAACGTTGTAGCTCCAGATATAGCTAGGTCCAAATTGCACTGTCAAGAGGAAGTGTCACGCAATTGTATTATTGATGGCGAAACATAATCATTTCACTATCTAAGTCCCCCCAGACTTAATGCCAACTCTAAAATTGCTCATTGTAATGTGTTTTCATTGTGACCTGCGCCATCCAAATAGGTTTATATTGGACCTATTTGATTCTGGAATAAACCCATAGTTGTCCTATACCCATTATTCTGACCAAAACCCGCACATTATCTGCTTATAATACAATTTCTTTTGGTCAATAATCTGCTCAGAATCGCCGCATTTAGATGTCGATAATGAACTTTAAAAGAGAGCGTTTTAGTCCCATTATCGACTCACATAATGAATTCATTATTTGTTCATTATATGCGGACAATGGCAAAAATAAACCAACTAACGACTTATCAGGTGTGCACTCTTTAAAATGTGTTTTCACTGTGGCCCGCACAATAAAATGAATAACGGATAAGAGTCCATTATCTGCTTATTTCAGAATAAAATAATTCAATGCGAACCTATTTGCACATTATAGGTCGATTACGTGCTTATTTTAGCGAGAACATTTTACTTATATTCTTTAACAATTTTTATAATTTTTTATCATTATTTCTTATGTTCTTTAACAATTTTTTATCATTTTTTTTCTTCATTTTTTCTTAAATTCTTTAACAACTATAAAAAATAATTAAAAAAATTGTTACGCCAATGCATATATAAGAGAATGCATTGGCACAGGGTTTTCGCAACATGGTATCCTTGATCCAAATATTTAAACAATCAGCATGTGCGCGAAACGCACAAAGGGCCGCCGCTAAATAACGGTTGTCTAAAATCAAAATGAGGCCCCACGGTTGTCTAAGATCAAAATGAGACCCCTAACTACAAATATAAGGGGCCGCAAGCCCCTCTGACACTGAATAAAGACTCCAAAGGGAACCTGTTTCAGCTTGACTATAGATATATATAATCATGCGTTATAAATCTGGGGATCCTGTTTTATTTTGTACTGTATACACAAGAACATGCAAGGAGAGTATTCTTATCTCAGAATAGTCGACCTAATAAACACGGCTTCTCGAGGCGGACATTGTTCAGTTATTCTACAGAGAGACATGTGCGACAAAATAATGACTTTCCTGGTGATTGTTATAGGTGAGTATACGTGTACATGTAATACTCATCTTAATCGGTCGAATTCTGGTCTCTGGTCTGGACCAGGTTTCGAGTAAACTATAGTCTAGACCAGGCCCAAACCACAGTGATCGCGATGTGTTACCTAGCTTCGAAGCGAGTGAGCTGGGATTATTGGTCCGCACTGGTCCATACTCTCGTCTTTTTCGGCAGAATTCTGGTCTCTGGTCTGGACCAGGTTTCGCGTAAACTATAGTCTAGACCAGGCCCAAACCACAGTGGTCGCGATTTTGGCGGAAGGATAATATTGAACGAGAAGCCGCAGGATTCGAGTTCAATATTATCCTTCCGCCAAAATCGATCGAGTGCAGGAAAAATTGACAGTTCGAACGGGAATGCAGTTCTGTATTTATTTCACGTCGGCGGAACTTAAAAAATGCTAATGATTTGAGAAAACTTAAATAATTATGAAAACGAAAGCGAAATCACGACAGAAGAGGAGTTAATCCGTTGGAACTTAATTTTTGCCGTGGAATCAGTCTACCAATGTCTCGGTATGCGTCCTTCAACTTCATGACGGATGCCGCCTCGAATGTAAATTGTTCGCAATTTCACAATATTTAATGTGTAAAATTAAGTATTTTGGGACCTGACAGGAGATGGTTATGTATCTTTTGGATTTAATGAGCAACGAAGTTCGATAATCTGTATTTCTTCATGGAGGAGTGACTCAAGTTGACAACTTATTCCGAGAATTCTAAAATGAAAAGTTTGTGATTTAGTCAATGTTTGACTTCGAGCGTGGAAAATTCGAGTTCACACGGTGCAACACAGCTCAGAGAGAAAGTTTACTGACAAAATGTCTATGATCAACTAAAATTAAATTCTTGAATCTATCGAACGGATCTAGATATGGAGTTGGAGAATCTCCATCAAACTTGCCACATCATGGCCAATTCTGACTCGAAATTCTGGAAAACTAGTGATTTTCGAAAATACAAAGTCACAAAAATGTTTCAACTTTCACTTTCACTTTCAGGTAAAAAAAAATTTCTTTAAATAAATCAGAAAAAAATACATGTAAAATCCTATTTCAAGAGTTAACAATCAAATTCCAATCCATTTGTCATTTGAATGATTTGTCAATAAATTATTCAATTTTTTTAAGTATAATTAATAAGTTTTTTCAGTTTATATTTTTGAAATTTTTACTATTCACTAATTCAGGTATATTTTCTAGTACGAGCTGAGTACTACCAGTAGTGGTGCAGAAGAAAATTTTAAATTCCACATATATCAATATTAGGACTGTTTGTCATTCGACATTACCAAATACCATACGGCGTACAACGATTTTGAATTAAAAAAAAAGGCTGATACTAGAATAATTTTAACCATTTTCTTCAATACAAAATTTGGAATATATAAATTTATAATATGTGTAGACCTACATGTATTTCTCTTTGATTTTAGCATATTCTGATTAGTTCGGGCATTTAATTAATTTATAAATTCAAATGTTAAATTAATGTCACTTCCAAAAAATATTTGGTCAGTTTTTCATACTATTAAAATAGTAGAGAGAAAGATTGCCTATTTGCTGTCCCCATGGAAGGGCATAAAATTACATTTGAAATACAAGATCAAAACATTTTCTTCTTAAATAGAATATCAACATGTATGTAATAACAATTAGTGAATTTTACAATAATTAGTCTGTGTCGCTGTCTGATTCAATACGTGCAATTCTCCTGTATTTGTTCTTGCTGTGCCTATTAGAACTTTCTGCATCTGAATCACCACTGTTGGCCCTGGGCATTTTAACGGTTATTTTAAATGTACCACCAGAAATGTTGGCATTACTGAAAACACCTTGCATCAATCTTTCTTCAACTGTGTTACTAGTAGCTACTTTGCTCAATGTTGTACTTGTACTGGTACCTGTGTTGGGGACTACTTCCTTCAAATGAGTAGTGGCCTCACTGTAATAAGTGTTTCTCATCCCGGTACTAGTACTTGGCAGTAAAGCCCTGCAATAACTTTCACTGATGGGTATTTCATTGGCTACGGGCATCGGTGGTTTGAAATTATGAGAACCGGTAGTCGCTGCATTAGCTGAACACAATGCTCTGGGAACAATCACAATTGTATTACCGGTATTTGGATTGTTGCCGTGCAGAATAGCACACATCCCTTTCTGCTGATTTATGGAAGTTGTGGCATAGTTATTCAAGCTGTTCACATTTTTATGACCCGATAATTGGGAGATAATTTGGGGGTTCACACCAGCATGGAGTAATTGTGTGCACATCGTCTTCCTCAGCGAATGATTGGTTTTATTTCCAGGGATTCCTGCTTTTGTGCACATGTCTTTCACCATAGATTTCACTTTGTTTACACCAATAGACTGAGCCTTGAACCATAAAATGTTCGGTGCTGTTGTCCAATGCATATTCACAGAAATATAAAAAGGAGATCCAGCATCAATCATTTTGTGTGGTCGGTTTCTTGCATAGAGTTTGTACATTTCTATTGGGCATCTGTTTTTGTTGACTTCATTTGGAAATATTTTTGGACTGAATGGCCTCGTTGTTGAATTTCCATCTCTTGTTTTGCTAAGGCGTTCACTGAACTCAAGATATTCTGTCCCACTACTGTCCACTTTCAATTCAATATCTCCAAATTTTAATTGTGAATTTTCATGTGACCCGCGGAATCCTAGCAGTTTTGTATTGTAAAACCACAAAGTGTTCAATAGTGCTTCTGGTGTACTGCTCCCCAACTGCCCTATCTCCCACGGTTTCTCTTCTTCCTCCTCTGTCAATGGCTCCGCTTTGTTCGGTTTGTTCCCAAAACCCCGTTCTTTCAACTCTTTTCGCTTCGATTTCAGTACATCTCTGCTCATTTGAAATTTATCAGACGTCAATATTTCCTCTCCATATTCTGCGTCTTTCAAATGTCTCTGAATTCCTCTGTGCAAAGCTGTTAAGCTATCTGGCTCGAACTCTGATCCATTTTCTTTACGTGCCGTCAACAAGAAACCACCGATATATGTATCCAGTTCAGTCGGTGGAATCTGTTCTGGTTCCCTGCCCTCACCCTTCACTTGCAACCATTTTGTTAGCTTTCTGATGCAGGACTCAGTTTTTTTAATTGTATTCGGGTTTCTTTTACTCGCCACATACTTCTTCAGATCAGATTCATTGCACACCGGTGCGAACTCAGTATTACTTGACATACTTGTATTTGAAGTAATATTCTCATCATTTGTTTGTTGATTTTCTTTATTTTGAACTTCTTCAGTCTCAGAATTATTACTAGTACTGTCTGCTTGCAACTCTGACACTGTATTACACGTACCTTGCACTTCAAGTTCTTCAATCTCATGCCGCTGACTTGCTATGTAGTTTCGTAAATCCCTTATGTTGTTTGTTGGTATTGATGGTTCACATACTTCATGCTGATCATTGGAGTCGTGTTGACTTTCACTTTGTGTCGCTGTCACCGGGACAGAGGCAGTCACAGTGGGCACCTCTTGGTCTGATTGAGAATTTTCAACGAAATAAAAGTCATCAGCTAGGATGCTTTCAACGAACCGTTTGTCACTTTCAGTCAGCGATTCATTTCCAGATTCACAAATATAAAAATCTCCCAACGGGAAAGGTGAATTCATTTTAAATATTATTTTCTTCTATTTCTGAATTACGGAAAATACGAAGAAGTAAATAGTTGCAGACGATAAAGCCCCTGTCACACGCAGGCCGGCGCTCTCATTGCGCTGCAAAAGTAACAAAGCGCCCACCTAAACGCACTAAGGTCTCCAAGAACCGATTGGTGACGCAGTGGACACTGGCTACAACGGCCGAGGATCTTCATGGTCGCCCATAGGTGCCAGAGCGCCGCGCTTGTTTTATGCATGCACAAAACAAGCGCAGAGGCTCGGCGTTCTGACCAGGACGTAGAACTGTCGCCGTGACAGCGCAAAGCAAAGCGCCAATCGAGCGACGTGAGCGTTATGTGTACGTAGCAAGAGCGCATATTAGCTTCTCGTGGTCGCAGCAAGAAACTAATCTTGTCTTTTGCGACTACAGTGAGCTTAATCAAATTATCCCTACGTGCCTGTCCCGTCCTTAATACGCTCAATGAGGCTCTGTCCAAAACTTATTGCGCTCTTTCTGCGCTGTCATGGGGTGTTATGGACTGGTTCCCGCTCATAGAACGTCCACATTGTGCTGCCACTGCGACTCTGGCGCTCGCTTTACGCCCAATCTTATACATGGCGTTCTTCCGGCGTTTACAGCAGGTTTACACTACGATCCCACTTTGAAATGCGGTCTGCTCATACCACTGTCACACTCCGCTGCGATCAAGCTGGCATTTGCTTTGAGTTGAAAAAGTATCAAAATACGAGTAACGCACAGTGGAAGCGCGTAAAATTGTCAGAAATTTTCAATCTGTTAAAACAAGAGAACCAATGTCAGAAATGGTAACGCGCTCAAGATCATATATTATAAACCCAAGAATGTAATTGTAGAATATAAAATATATTGGTTTTGCGAATGACCAACTCAGAATTCCGTTAAATAACAATAACAACCAGCACCAAATTAACGAACCGGTGGTCGACTCGACCGTCTCCGACCACAACCCCCCAGTGGGCTGCAGAACTTTCTTTCATTTGTAGTAAACATATAGTTTACCACAAACCAAAAATCAACATTAATCAACGTTGATTAACACAATAAACGAAATTTAATTTCCCCAACTACAAGCACCTTTTACGGGACTCGGCCTCCAGCTCGCAGTATGACTTTTAAATATTCCCAAAAATTCCCATTCTATAAATAAAACTAATAAAACACCCATTGATAATGTCAGCCCGCACGCGAAACGAGAAACTCCCCACCAGTCATACATGCGGCGCGCGTGACAAGCTATGCCCCTATCCCGCTTGTCACGTTTTCGCGCTCTTTTTACGACCCATTGCGTTCCTGCTCATACGCTCTCACTGCGTTTCATCCACGTCGTAAACGCTCTTAATGCGTTCAAGTCGTTGTCATTGCGTTGTTAGTACGCTTTGCGCTGTCATGGCAACGGTACTACGCCTGGTCAGAACGCCGAACCTCTGCGCTTGTTTTGTGCATGCACAAAACAAGCGCGGCGCTCTGGCGCTCTGTGGCGATCACGGGGACCCTCTCCCGTCCTAGCCAGTGTCCACTGCGTCACCAATACGTTCTTGGATACCTTACTGCGCTTTGCGTGGCGCTTTGATTATTTTTCAGCGCAATGCAAGCGCCGGCCTGATCGCAGCGGAGTGTGACAGTAGTTTAATCGGACAGCTAATCTATTGCGGAGTGTTAGGTATTTTCCCCACAACTTAAAAACTGACTATGACTGGAGAACGCAGGAGGCGCTATCTATACTCTCCGCGCCCGCGCAGAGAACGTTTTGCGAACGTACTAGCATCACAATGACAGCGACTTGAACGCACTAAGAGCGCGAGACTTGACAAAGTAGGAACGCAATAGGAGCAAACTTTGTTTTAAAAGTTTGACTATTTTCGACAGTTTTCGGCGCTCCTCCTGCGTGTTACTCATATGTTGGTACCTTTGCAGCGCAGTGAGAGCGCCGGCCTGAGTGTTATAGGGGTTTAACATCGTCATAAAACACTATTTAAATAAACAAAATTAACGTATATTGCACTGTAAGAGTGTTGATAGCATGGAATTTATTTTTGTATTTCTATTTTAGCAGTTAGTCATATTTTATAACGTTTATTTCTTTGGTATTTCAATTTTAATCGTAATTATTTTCTTCGAATCACCGAAGAATTTGACAGTTCAAAGGTCCGCCCACTCGGATGTTACAACTCCACTACGAGTGCGCTCTGATTGGTTGAATGCGTTTGCATTGGTCCAATCCGCTTTCTCGAGGGAGAACCAGCTTAAGAATTGCGCGAAAATGCACGTGTTAAATAGTTCGTTGTCAGTTTTGTATTATTCTAGAAGAAGACAGATTTTTTTATTGTACGTGTGCGCACACAGATCTTACGTCGCAAGGGTCTGCGACAAATATCGTGCAACAAAATCGCATCGAGTGCGACGCGCTTTAGGTCGGTACCTCGATAACACAGGAGAAAATGTATCGTCAATTTCAAAGTTAATATTTATAGATAAAAAACCTTTTGTACAAACAAATTTTCATGTATCGATAAATCTAATGTTAATCTCCCCAAATCAATCGCATATTTGAATCCAAGTAGCATACTCTGTTCATGGGGATTTACATATCTATATTCTATATTTAGTCTCAATGATCGTTACAACACACGGCTATACTCACGCGTAAGAACTGCTTTTATCACCTTAACACCCCTTAACAGACCATTCCGATGTACACTTTTTAACTGACAGGAATAGTCCATTTAGTCTAGAAAGGGTTAGGGAGGCGCCCCATTCGTGAATCGGGTAAATGACCAAAACAACCTAAAAAAACATACATATAAATATTATTCAGCCGCGTTTTCCGTAATCTTGTAGACATTATACAGTTATCGCCCGCGATTGAGCGAGACACGGGGATTTGTCGCCCGCTCGAGACCTGGAATGTCACCCGAGGGCCGCCAGGCCCGAGGGTGACATTCCAGGTCGAGAGCGGCGACAAATCCCCGTGTCTCACGAAAACAAGGGTGATAACTGTTTTGTTATCTGACAAAGGAGTACACACGAACCTCCTTAATAGCAGGCATAAATGAGCGCATATATTCTTTAATCCAGTTCAAAAAGTTAATTTTATGTTGGAATCATCGCTATTTAGAAAATAAAACATTCATAATCTGGATCAATTAACAGACCCGTCATTTGCGCAGATATTCTCCGGTCAGTTTGCTGGTTACATTGTGGAAATCGGTTTAAGGAAAGAGGAGTAAAGCAATTTCGAAGTTGAGTAGCCATGCAGCGAAATGTTCGGTTTCGTTTCAAATGAGCGTGAAGACGCCGACAGACGTGTTAATTTCCAGCATGCTAAAATGTGAAACTAACACGTTGTAGTAGTGCAAAAAGAAATTGACATCTGTCACAGATCGTTACGCAACATATGGGTATTCTCTGAAGTCTGAGGAATGTATATAAGAAAAGAAATAATCAATTGATAAACAGCAAAGAGTGGCTATTTGATCTAGTACATAAACGTAGTTGTAACGTATGTATATCGTATGTGCAATTGCCTGCAGCATACCAACTGCATAATAAGGTTTATCTATTTGTCCCACGGTCTTTATTATTGATATAAAAAGGTCCAATATGTATATTACACCTTATAACATATATGTGTCTGTGATAACACCATTTATACATATCGTGCTTTAATAGCAAATAAAAAAACACACAATTATGCAAGTTAGCAAACACCACAGTTCGCGGTTGTTATGAAACAGTGGGGTTTATAAAAACAGTGTTTTTCTAAATTATCAGAGAGCTGTCAGAGAATCTCTGCGCGGTGAGTTCTTCGTTGTTCTATGTTTACTGGTAACAGCTGAGCGGTCAATAACTCAGACAATGTTACCCTCGAGGGTAATATGGTGATTTACGGCCCGCCATGTAACGCACTCTCAGCCAATCAGAAGAGAGGAAAATGGGATGAAATGGGATGAAGGATAACACAAATAATTAATACTGGTTCAGACATTATGAAGTTTTATGGTGATGTTTTTCCAAAAAAAAAAAACAATAGTTCTGCAAATGGCTGCCAAAAATCAAATTTATGCAATGAAAAATGTTTTATTTATTTTCTCATAGACAGTCATGATTTCAGATGGTAGACTGAGCCCATACCCTAGTTGGGTTCATAGTCTAGATAGTGCAGTGTGTTGTTTTTAAATATTTCCTGTCAAACTGTCTATCCACCTGCATGAAATATTGGTTGTATTTTTCAACCACGTTTTTCATAATTCGAAAATATCTCTATTATTGTGAAGGCAAAGAGTTGTTGTTATAGTACTATAGGATACATTGGTTATAAGGAATAATGATCTTTTTCTTGACTGTTTATTTAACTCAACGCCGCAATTAAGTGGCGAATACAGAGTACTAATTAACATAATTATATACATATATTTACAAAAGGGGGGCACTGTTGTCTCGCTTGCCATTTTAATTTGGCAGAATTGTATAGTTGTACTATCATCATCATCACCATCATCATCATCATCATCGTCATCGTCGTCGTCGTTGTCGTCGTCAACACTTTTACCATCATCATTATCACCAACATCATTGAATCATCATCATCATCTTCACCGTCATCGTCGTCGTCATCATCATCATCATCATCGTCGTCATCGTCATCATCATCATCATCGTCGTCGTCATCATCATCATCATCATCATCATCGCAATCATCATCGTCGTCGTCAGCATCGTCATCACAATCATCATCGTCGTCATCATCATCATCATCGTCGTCATCGTGATCATCATCATCATCAAATTGATGTTTGATACGCATTCTATATTTAGTCTCGATGATGGTGACAGCACACGGATATACCCACACGTACAAATTGCATGCGGAAGTTGGCCACATAACATCACCGAACTACCCCAATGCTTACCCTAATGATCAGGATATCGCCTACACAATCGCACCGACTGGTAGATCGCCGGGGTATGTGCTGACTGTGGATCACATCGACATGGAGAAGGGATTCGATTATATTCAGGTAGGAGAGTTAGGGTTATGGTTAGGGTTAGGATTAGGGTTAGGGTTAGGGTTAGGGTTAGGATCAGGATATCGCCTACACCATCGCACCGACTGGTGGATCGCCGGGGTATGTGTTGACTGTCGATCACGTCGACATGGAGAAGGGGTACGATTATATTCAGGTAGGAGAGCTAGGGTTATGGTTAGGGTTAGGATTAAGGTTAGGGTTAGGGTTAGGATCAGGATATCGCCTACATCATCGCACCGACGGGTGGATCACCAAGGTATGTGGTGACTGTCGATCACATCGACATGGAGAAGGGATACGATTATATTCAGGTAGGAGAGTTAGGGTTAGGGTTAGGGTTAGTGTTAGGGTTAGGGTTAGGGTCAGGATATTGCCTACACCATCGCACCGACGGGTGGATCACCGGGGTACAGAGGCCGACTGGGCCAAAAAACCACATAACATCACCGAACTACCCCAATGCTCACCCTAATGATCAGGATATCGCCCACACCATCGCACCGACGGGTGGATCACCGGGGTATGTGCTGACTGTCGATCACATCGACATGGAGAATGGATACGATTATATTGAGATAGGTGAGATAGGGTTAGGGTTAGGTTAGGGTTAGGGTTATGATATCGCCTACACCATCGCACCGACGGGTGGATCACCGGGGTACGTGCTGGCTGTCGATCACATTAACATGGAGAAGGGATACGATCATATTCAGGTAGGAGAGATAGGGTTAGGGTTAGGATTAGGTTTAGGGTCAGGATATCGCCTACACCATTGCACCGACGGGTGGATCGCCGGGGTATGTGCTGGCTGTCGGTCACATCGACATGGAGAAGGGATACGATTATATTGAGGTAGGGTTAGGGGTTGGGTTAGGGTTAGGTTAGGGTTAGGGTTAGGTTAGGGTTAGGGTTAGAGTTAGGGTTAGTGTTAGGGTTATGGTTAGGGTTATGATTAGGGTGTCGTATTAGGGTTAGAGTTAGAGTTAGGGTTAGGGTTATGGTTAGGGTTAGGGTTAGGGTTAGGATATCGCCTACACCATCGCCGGGGTATGTGTTGGCTGTCGATCACATCGACATGGAGAAGGGATCGATTATATTGAGGTAGGGTTAGTGTTATGGTTATGTTAGGGTTAGAGTTAGGGTTAGGGTTATGGTTAGGATTAGGATATCGCCTACTCCATCGCACCGACGGTTGGATCATCGGCGTATGTGCTGACAGTCGATCACGTCGACATGTAGAAGGGATACGATTATATTGAGGTAGGAGATATAGGGTTAGCGTTATGGTTATGGTTAGGGTTATGGTTAGGGTTATGTTAGGGTTAGGTTATGGTGAGGGTTAGTGTTAGGGTTAGGGTTAGGGTTACGGTTAGGGTTGGATTTGGATATCGTCTACACCATCGCACCGACGGGTTGATCACCGGGGTATGTACTGACTGTCGATCACGCCGACATGGAGAAGGGATACGATTATATTCAGATAGGAGAGATAGGCTTAGAGTTAGGGTTAGTGTTTGGTTATGGTTATGGTTATGGTTAGGGTTAGGGTTAGGGTCAGGGTTAATGTTAGGGTTAGGGTTAGGGTTAGGGTTAGGGTTAGGGTTAGGGTTAAGGTTAAGGTTGGGGTTAGGGTTATGTTGACTAAATTGACTTCTTCTGGAGATGTATTATATGTCGTCTTATAATTTGTTCACGAATCCACCCTAATATATAGAGCATTCTAATATATGCTCGTATTATTGGGGGCGAGAATCCATTGGGTATATATAAGGGTTAAGATCTACGGCCCTCGACGGTGGTGTTTCTCCTGCATATCCAAGACCAACTCGGTATCTATCTATAACAGTCCCCCTCCCACCCAGCCCCACCATATTATTCGCAACGTTTGTGTCAATTACACATCAATACAACAAGCCCAGGATAGACACCTCAGGATAGACACCTGCTACAAACAATATACAAGAAAACTAAGATGCATGCATCAGGTCGGCCGTGAACTATCTACCATAGAATTGTTGTAGCTATCGATTATACATTTTGAAACACCTGTCTGTATGTATGTATGTGTGTATGCATGAATGCATGTGTGTATGTGTTATAGACTCTAACACTGCTCGAGTTTGGTATTTAACGTGTCAACTTGACCTCGCCCATGGGCATGTTTCTGGACCTTGACCGATCCGACTAAAAATTTGTGTGTAGGACTACTTCGATCCCGGGAGCAATATGGACGGGTCCAATTTCATGTGGGACCATGTTCTCGAACGTGCTGATATAGGCATGTTTCTGGACCAATTGAACAATAGTTTGGCCAGACGCTGTATATACTCGGTACTGTCCAGATGGAGGCAATCACCAAAAAATCCCTAACTAGCCCGAACGAAGTCGAGTACATCAGCTAGTCTAATATATATTTTGGACATTTGTCTGTCTGTTTGTCTGTTAGCTATGGCCGGGAAAACTGCCTGACAGATTTGACGAAATTTGATGCCTAGGGGAAATTATATCCAGGGAGTATTTTGGACGGGTCAAATCTTGATCCCGACCTGACTTTGACATTCAAAAAGATCAATTCAAGCTCAAATCTGGTAAAACGGAAGTATTTCAACGAAATTTGATACCTACTGTTACTTTTGTCCCAGGAGTGTTTCGGTGGGTCAAATCATGACCCTGACCTGATCTTGACATTCAAAATTGTCAATTCAAGGTCAAATCGGGTAAAGCCGGGCGGATTTCGACGGGTACATTTGTCGTGACTTTTGTCCGGGGAGTGTTTTGGACGGGTCAAATCGTGACCCCGACATGACCTTCACCTTTAAAATAGTCAATTCAAGGTTAAATCGCGCAATTCTCCGAAAATCAGAGGGAACATCCCGGACGAAGTCGGGTCCACCAGCTACTATTATATATTTCTAGATTTAGTTACAAACTAAATACCTGTATATTGTACAAAGAAATGTTTGACAAATATATCTGTATCAATATTACCATGCGGGTCATTAAAATAGATACGACGAAACAAATTTTGAAGGGTGCATGTATCAGGTAAATTTTTATATTTCAAATGATGACAGGAATGCGGAAAGTTGACGTACCTACGTAATACTGGCTATCCGCATGAAGAGATATACATGTATATAAAAACCAAAATAGAAGATGACTGCTGGCGACAATGTTTTCCAAAAAAATTCAAAGCATTCGATAGCTCCCATCTAGTTGTCAGCCCGAAGATCAATATGAAGTTTGGTGACTATCAGATGAGGGATATGTCTGTACAGTTGCTAAACAATTCAGTCATGCAAAAGAGGATCAAAGAGTAAGATACCAAATTGCTGCCTGTGGTAATGTTTTTTAACGAAATTCGGGAAAATTAGATTACTCTCACGCTGGTTATCCAGAAGATCATTGTGGAATCTGGTGACGATCGGACAAGGGGTGTCGTCTGTAGGATCAACCAAATTATTTAGCCATAAAAATAGTAAAATTGAAGATCACCGCTGACAGTGATGTCTTCACAAGGACAGTTTGAGAACAAAATATGGCTCACATCTAGCGGTGACCCAAAATATCCACATGAGAAAAAGTTCTCCAATAAAAGCTGGCTGCAGGGTGCGCCAATTGATTCAAATTCGAAATTTAGCAAGGTGTACTGCTTGTGGCCATGTTTTCCCCGCAAATTTGATAGACTGATGGACAAAACCACTGAATCCGTTGAATCAATATACATGTATACATTGATTAATTTATATGCATTGTTATACACAGTACTGGTATATAAAGGTATTGAAAATAACTATATTACTAGTATACATAAAATAAACCATATATCATGGCTATGGGTTCATGACAGCTGAGAACTTGGTGTGAATTAAAGAGTGGTGGTTTCTCAAGCATATCTAACCCTCCACGTTAGTAACATGCCATTAAATGTCATAAGTATAATCTAGCTTGAGGACAGAAGTGATCCATAAAACCCCCCTTAATTCAACCAGTTCCTCGCGCGATGTATGGTCGATCACATGATGATCTAGGGGGGTTAGAATTGTTGTATAAAAACAGCACTGCGTGTAAATATAAAATAAAATAGTGCTACATCTTATTACAGATTATTGCCATATATAATCAGTGATTATACAGACAGTCTGACAAAATAAAGTTTCAGTGACACTCTATCCGAAGAGGGGAATAATTTCATCTGTTACAGTCAATGGAGCAATTATGAATCTGGAAAGGTGAAATTTATAAGTAATACTAGATATCGACATAACGCGATAACATATAGCGTAAATGCAATATGGCCACTGGCGACCATTTTTTCCTATGAAATTAAAAAAATATTTGATAGCTCTCATCTGATAGATCAATATCAAGATAAATATGAAGTTTGGTGATGATCGGATGAGTGAAGTGGACTGCGGTCTGTGCTAAACGGTTTGGTAATGCTTAAAAAGATTCTTACCTTAATATTTGTATGTTCACTTTATAAACTTCACTGAGTCATCTTTGTCATGTATTGAGTTTGATATCTTTTGTTAACAGTTTATAAATTATGTATGTCTCATGTTTGTTATTTTAATTTATGTGTTTATTATCATTAAATAAAGTTGCATTCCTTAAAAAGATTCTTACCTCAATGTTTTTATGTTCACTTTATAAACTCCACTGAGTCATCTTTGTCATGTATTGAATTTGATATCTTTTGTTAAAAGTTTATAAATTATGTATGTCTCGTGTTCGTTATTATATTATATACACTTTATTTGTAAATTTAAAAACAATTCAAACGTTGTTGTATTCCATGTCCCAGCCCGGACATATACACCAAATTTCAATAATATTCATTGAGAAACAACTGACAAAACGCTATATAACACCCGTATACATATTTTATTCCGAGCCGGACCCATCCTCGGGTACATGTTATAGTTGGTACCGAATTGACACACGTCGACTGGGGCGAGTTGGCCCTGGGGCGATTAGGCCGATTCCGGCACCTTCTATAATTTACCGTATGTATCCGTTTACGCGTAGTTTACTTTAGAACGTTCCGCAATTAATACCGCAAATAGAGCGACCATATTTGACTGAGAATGCCTCTGTTATTGATTATCAAGTTGCTATACATTAAAAACGACAAATTCACATGCTCGTTCAGGCGCAGTAGTCTATTTTCCCCATGTTAAAGGACATCCACAAATACTAAATAACGCTAACCTACTGCCGAATGTTTTACACGACAACTGTTAACATATTTGGGCTGAATTAATCTGACGCGGTATTATTCCTCAAAATAAACAACAAGACCATCGTTACTTGGAAATGTAGTTTGGGCTAACATTTACATAAATCCTCCACATCATTTATTCGACACACACGTCAGATGAAAAACAGACATGAAGTAAACGGCCAAATTGGCCGAAATGACGTCATGGAAATGTTCTAAGCGGCGAGAAAGCACACTATCAGGCCAAGCAAATTAAATATTTGTTGTAGCTGGAAGGTGTCCATGCTGTTAACACGTATGCACTGGTGTCAATTAGACTTCCACCCATGTGTTATATGAGATCTAACATCATGTGTGTCAGAAATATTTTGTTCATTGGTTTATACATGCACAGCCAAGTAGGACATATCGCAGGATTGAACAGATTTCATGGGGCGGGGGCGATTGACACATTTTTAATGACGATTTCAATCCAAATTCTAAGGATCACTATATAAAGTGGCAACTGAATTTGTGTAGAAATCTGTATTTGTCTGACAGACTCGGACCTTGTTTAATGGTCATGTTCACATTTTTTGTAAAAGTTTTATTGACTTTTAGTTATATATATCATACATTGTAATATCATTGACAAATTTCTAAGTAAAATTATAGGGGAAACTTTAAATTTCGTCTTATTCTTTAAATACTGAGGTTTAAGACATATATTCCCCTCGCTGTCGGGTATTCATCCAAATAACGCCTCGGCTTCGCCTCGGTGAATTATTTTTCCGAATGCCCGACAGCTCGGGGAATATCCTATACATAACATTTAATGAAATTATACTATATAATAATTTTAAGGTGAAACATACCGCGACCGGACCTATCCTACAGACGCTAACTGGTAGGGTTAGGGTTGGGGTTAGGGTCAATATATATTTATTTTAAGGTGAAACATAACGCGACCGGACCTATCCTACAGACGCTAACTGGCAGTGATCTCAATATTACTGGGGAGACATTCTATGGAAAAACATTCTTCGTCCATTTCCTATCTGATGGATCCAAGCAGTACTCTGGATTCCGTTTGTCATACCGCCGTGAGTAATATCACATGTTAATCCAAGTTGTATTCGCCTATACAGTATTATGTGTTATATACACAATGTGTTTGTATCGATTCATGTATCGCGACGAGGCCTATACAGTATTATGTGTTATATACACAATGTGTTTGTATCGATTCATGTATCGCGACGAGGCCTATACAGTATTATGTGTTATATACACAATGTGTTTGTATCGATTCATGTATCGCGACGAGGCCTATACAGTATTATGTGTTATATACACAATGTGTTTGTATCGATTCATGTATCGCGACGAGGCCTATACAGTATTATGTGTTTTATACACAATGTGTTTGTATCGATTCATGTATCGCGACGAGGCCTATACAGTATTATGTGTTATATACACAATGTGTTTGTATCGATTCATGTATCGCGACGAGGCCTATACAGTATTATGTGTTATATACACAATGTGTTTGTATCGATTCATGTATCGCGACGAGGCTAGTTTTCGTGGCCATTTTGCGACGAGGCGACCTTAGTCAGGTCAGGCACATCCTGAATTCCACTATATGACTACACAATATTCACGTTTCCTTTATTTGCGCCGGGGATAGACAAGGGCGCATACCTGTGCATAGCCAAATGTCACTCTTGGCACGAATGCGATCTTTTGCGCTAGCTTTTTTATTCAATAATATTATAATATATTAATAATATATGCCTTTCTAAATGACAATAACAGGATGACCCAATCGCTCCTTCATAACATTTCAAATAAGTGCATGCTAATTGAGTTGCTTATCCTGTGCCGTCATGATAATTCATTCTCATGGACAAGCTATATGTATGATACCGAATTAGTGCGACACTGATTTTGAGTAATATTTGTGTGAAATATGATTTTGGATAATCCCTCTTTTATCAAATTAACAAAACGTTAATGGTCATATACCACAATAATAGTGGAATTCAGGATGTGCCTGACCTGTTTATCAATCGAGCAATATAAATTATGGTGAATGTAGTGATGCTACTACACACAACAGACTAGCATCACTGAATTTACTTTATGGGGACATCATCCTGTTTGCGCCTCATTTTATTATCAAATTAAAGTGTTTTTAAAAAAAAATATATATATATATTGTTGATGATTGTAAGAAATTGTGATAAAAAATGATAAAAATTGTTAAAGAATATAAAAAAATATAAAAATTCGTTTTTTTTTTTACATTTCTTACACTCTTTAACAATTATAAAACATAATATAAAATTTGTTAGGCCAATGTATTCTCTTATATATGTGAAGCGACCTATGGTCGTCTCGCATATATGAGAGAATGCATTGGCACAGGGTTTTTAATTGGAATTCAGGATGTAGGTCGCCGAGTGACAGAATCCACCACATAAGTTACATTTTAGGAGTTTCTTAAATGCCAAAATTGTTGGACGATTAGCTTTCTTGAGTAATATTAAGGCCATTATAAATCAATATTAGGCCTAGAGTATAAACTAGAAGATAAAGTTAGAAAACTCGCCGGCAAGCCGGCTCGTTCACAAACTGTTTTCATGCTCGAATCCCAGAATGTACAACTCAACAGGGTATGTTTATCTCCTAAGTGGAATTTATAATCATTGAATATGTGTGAATATGTGAGTATTAGCAATCGACCAATTGTGGATATATTCTCACAGCCTGAATACTGGTGGATGTAGGACACAACAAAACAAATTGACCGAGTTTCTGTATTTTTAAATGGGTTTGTGGGTACATACCCAGGGAATTGATACTCATTCCGTTGCACGGTTGGGACGTTACGACTACAATTAGAAAGTGCGCATAATTTGATTACGTTTTACACCAACCGTCTCCCAAAAACACATCCGTTGCTCTATCTGTGAGTTGCGAAACCTTTCTATTGTTTTCAGCTGTGGGTCCCCGCGACTTGTTGGAGTGTCATGAATCCATATTCGAGGCCAGAATGAACATGATAAGCTCATCCATGATATCTACATTATACGCAAACGTTTTGTGTGATGGAGTTTTTAACGTTGTTTATTTTCCGCTGTGAATTCTCGTGATGCCGTGTCGTTAAATTGTCATGAATCCACATTCGAAGCCAGAGTGAACATGGTTAGCTCATGGGTAAAGATGGATAACTCTAAAATCACGAATCCTCATTCGAGGCCAGAGTGAACATGATTAGCTCATGGGTAAAGATGGATAACTCTAAAATCATGAATCCTCATTCAATGCCAGATTGAACATGATATCTACATTCTGTGCTCACGATTTGTGTGTGGAGTTTTTAACATTGTTTTCAGATGTGGACCATCGTGATGCCGTGTCGTTAGATTGTCATGAATCCACATTCGAGGCCAGAGTGAACATGATAAGCTCATGAGTGAACATGATATCTACATTCTGTGCTCACGATTTGTGTGTGGAGTTTTTAACATTGTTTTCAGCTGTGGACCATCGTGGTCCCGTATCGTTAGATTGTCATGAATCCACATTCGAGGCCAGAGTGAACATGATAAACTCATCCATGATATCTACATTCTACTGCACACGATTTGTGTGATGGAGTCTTTAACGTTGTTTTCAGCTGTGGACCCCCGTGACTTGTTGGAGTGTCATGAATCACATTCGAGGCCAGAATGAACATGATAAGCTCATGCATGATATATACACTCTACGCACACGTTTTGTGTGATGGAGTCTTTAACGTTGTTTATTTTCAGCTGTGAATTCCCGTGATGCCGTGTCGTTAGATTGTCATGAATCCTCATTCGAGGCCAGATTGAACATGATTAGCTCATGGGTAAAGATGGATAACTCTAAAATCGTGAATCCTCATTCGAGGCTTGAGTGAACATTACACTCCTAGACGATATCTAAAGGAGTCTATATTACCCTTATGGAGACTCTCACATATGTGAGCAGACGACACTCAGATATACAAGCTGACACCTGTATTTCATTTTTTAGCAGTTATAAAAATAATATAAAATGTGTTAGGCCAATGCATTATCTTATATATGCGAGGCGACCTATGGTCGACTCGCATATATAAGAGTATGCATTGGCACAGGGTTATATGCCATATATATTGTTTTCAGCTGTGGACACCCGTGATGCCGTGTCATTAGAGTGTCATGAATCCACATTCGACGCCAGAGTGAATATGACACTCCTAGACGATATCTACTCTCACGAGGACATCCTACGAATCGAGCTCGGGGATAAATGTCTGGGCTCCTATATCAACGGCACTCACGAATTACTGTTCAGCTATAACTACACGGAATGTCGAGGCAAATTGATGGTTAGTGTAATTAATGATGGTTAGTTTAATTAATACATATTGGGGCGACCGAAAACTCTGGAGTATTTGAGGCATTGTCTGAAATCTGAATGTCAGGTTAGAGGAATTTTATTTACAAGCCAATATTTCAGTTAAGGGTGGATACACACATGCATGTAATCTCTGTATGTAAAATACATTTATTTTACATGGCCTCACCAATAATTGACAACATTGATCACCTGCGCGCGAGAGGTTCATTGTTAACAGGCCAGACAAGTGAGTAGTCATAAGCGAAGTCAAACTCTCTGTTATCAAGACATTTAAGGCCAGTCCAAAACAGGTCTTCTCTTACGGATGTGGAAATTAGTTAAGTCTGTGTGATATCTGGAATTTTATTAAGATACGAACACCAGAAGCGACACAGCTGGTATATACAGGCTTGGTATAGAACATTTTCGACTATGGTGCTTGCTTGGAGTGGGGTTTCGAAAGCTTCAAGTCGCTAAGGGACTTAGTTGAATGTATCGGCCGGAATAATCTGGGCAAGAAGGTACAATATAATATGTTTTACTTAACTAGCTCAGAGTTAGCCAACCTGCCCGATGGTAGCTATCGGGATCATATATAGCCCCAAGTCGGGGATCATATAGCCCCTGCGTAAGGAGATCCTGATAATATTGCCCCCCATGTTGGGGATCATAGCCCCTGCGTTGGGGAAATCCTGGTGCCATCACCTGTATAAAATCAAGAGAAGACTGACAATGATTTAAACAGAAAGTCCAACATTTGGGTTATCGCGCGAACAATTATTTTAAGTGACCTGACGACTTCGTTCAGTCAACGGTTCTCTGCACGCTCAGAGCTTGACTCACGGTGGTCAAACATAGCCGAAATGATTGGGTTGTCAACCTACACATATTACATGGTCTGTATGATCCATGTAAAACGCCAAATACACGATAATTACAGAGATTACATGCATGTGTGTATCCACCCTAACGGCCCGAAAACTCGTTAAAGAACAATAGTATTACACGAAACTAAACTACTCCTTCTACTCAATCCGAATTAACGCTCGCAAATTACTATTTCCTTGGCTTCGGTGGTAAAAAATATTTGATTCGAGTCAAGGAACCCACCCATCACAGCTCAGAGTGATCAGATATCGATGTTTGAAATCTAATATTTTAATTTTAAGTGGCCCAATTGACAGTTAACGAGAATAATTTCATTGACCAAATTGCGGGTAAAGATGGATAACACTAAAATCAAGTGGCTTATTTTGTCAGATATTTGACAAACCGGCAAAAAAAATGTTGATAAATAACAGGTTTTGTGCAATTTTCTACTACAGTTGATTGTGCTTTTCATTATTTTTGGACAATTATTAGATATTGGTAACTGAAACAGCATTTCCAAAAATTGTTGTTGTTGTTGTTGTAATGTGATGATAAGGGGACCCTCTGATCGGATTGAGTACCTTTAAATCAATATTCTCGAAAGATGGGTACTTCCTCATTATAAGATGTGTACTTCCTCATTATAAGATGTGTACTTCCAATACAAGCACAAAGACGGATATCAGTAAAAGTGAAATATCTCAACAATCATATATAACTAATACATGGGAGAGTAGGATCTGTCTGTCCGTCCGTCAGGTCGCCTCGCATATATAAGAGAATGCATTGGCCTAACAATTATTTATCATTTTTTTTAAATAAATGTTTCTTACAATTTTTAGGACATAAAATAAAAAAACATCCATTACCCTGCAGGGAGCTCCACACATATATAGAAGCATATAGAAGAGTGTCGTCTGCTAATGTTTGTCTGGGGCTCTGTATGGGTGAAATTATAAAATTGTTAAAGAATACAAGAAAAAATTATTAAAATTGTAAAAAATTGTTAGACCAATGCATTCTCTTATATATGCGAGGCGACCTATGGTCGACTCGCATATATAAGAGAATGCATTGGCACAGGGTAAAAGTGAAATATATCAACCATGACTAATATGCAGTTTGTTGTTGTGGTTGTTGTTGTTGTTGAATATAACGATGAAAATGGTACTGGCGATTGTGACGACGAGTAGACGAAGACGTTAACGTGATGACAACGAAGACGGTGATACTGATGACGACTGCCATGATGTTGATAATGATGACGATGAGGGAAGTTCGTGTATATATTGTACATATGCTTCAACATTCTCAATCTTTTGTATAATATATCTTCTAATTGTATCTCAATATTTATTTGATAAGAGAATAAACGTATTATTATCATATGTAACTAATACATAGGAGAGTAGGATCTGTCTGTCCATCCGTCAGAATGTCAGTTCGCGATTTTCTGCCAGATTACCTCTACTGATTTCAACCGCATTATTTTCATTTCTGTTAAATTGAACAAGGATTTCAATCTAAAACAACAACATACACAATTAATCGTTTCAATAAAAATGTATAAAAGATAAAAATTGCCGCTGATATAATATAAAGTGATCCTGTTTCAGCAACTTACTGCAAATACATTGTTGCGGGCGCATAGAAGTCGGCACCAGAAACTTAAGGAAATATGCTCTTGGGGAGGGGGTCATGTGCATCAAACTGAGATGTGGAGGAGGTAATGGACATCGTAGCTGTGGGATGGGGAGGGGTAATGTGCATCATAACTGTGAGATGGGGAGGGGGAATATACATCATGACTGGGATGGGAAAGGGGTACTTTACAGCATAACTGATATGGATGAAAGGGGGTAGTGTACATCATCACTGTGAGATGGGGAGGGTGTAATGTACGCCATAACCATATATTTAGGAATTTACAAAAAATATTCATCCTATTGGCTACGATAACCTCTAACTATATTTGTGAGGAACTATACCCATCCAATGTACTGCGATAACCTTTATCTACATTTCTGTAACTACATGGGTGTGTAACTATGCTGTATACTCAATAGATGCATGTATATGCCTTATACTATTATCTCGTGATTACAAAATTACATAACCGATGAATAATCAACCGTTCTACTATCCTAACCAGTTTTGTTGACTTCTAGATAGCCGTGGGTTCACGCCGTCCGGTTACCAGTCGACCCATCACTCTGCCTGCTCGGTGTGTCTGTGTGGTGCTTGTGTACCTTGCCCTAAGTTATCAGGTCTGACATCCCCTTTGTCGTATTGGCATAAAACATACACTATCCGTCGCTGAGGCTTTTGGCAACACGCAACATTCGTTTTTCAAAGTTTGACGACTTAATTTAACACTTGTTATATTCAGTTCATTATACCTTTAGTTATTGGACAGACTCATTTTTTCTTTTTAAGAACCCATTTATTTTCTTATCTTCATGACGATATGCACATCAGCTCGCCAATATTGTACCTATGACATGTACATGGTTGCAAAAAAATAGTATTTATATGGCATAAACCATAAAACCTCATCATGTTTTTCTATATTTCCATCTCGATGCTATATATTATATAGAGGATCTACAACTCGTCCCCAGTTTATAGCGGAATATACAAAACTAGTCCAGTAAATTAGGTCTGGACTGAGCCTTTGGCGAGGCCCATGCTAATGTTCTGGACGAGTTTTGTAAATTCCACTATAAACTGGGGACGAGTTGTAGATTCTATTTATTACATGATCCTACCCTTATTCCATTCAATACACCCATTCTATAAATTGTGATATTAAACGTTCGTTTAATGACAGGAAATAGTGGCAGGTGACCTTTGACTTCCGGTTTGTCGTCTGTTTACATTCGTAGGCTACGTCTCAAAATACTATGGCTTCCAATGGTTTTCTAACAGCCTATAATGAATGAAGAGTTTGAAAAGTTATGTCTTTAAATATACGCCATTAAATACACCAAAGAATCTGTATTTATCTTGGACTATTTCTTTACGCGCATAATTACCAGAAACGTCATCGCATGCCTTACAGAAGCCGATGTTAGTTTTGCGTCTAATTTGTTGATTTAACCCTTTACCCAACAGAAGGGCCCTGTGCCAATGTATTCTCTTAAATATGCGAGTCGACCATAGGTCGCCTCGCATATATAAGAGAATGCATTGGCTTAACACATTAAAAATTACAAAATTGTTAAAGAATGTAAGAAATTTTTTTAAAAAGTGTTAAAAAAAGATTTTGTTTAGGCCAATGCATTCTCTTATATATGCGAGGCGACCTATGGTCGACTCGCATATATAAGAGAATGCATTGGCACAGGGCATAACTGTAACTATCACAATGTGGTCAAGGAGCCGGTTCCAATGATATCCATATTTGTATGGTTCTATTGAGACAGACCGAAGATATTTTAGGCTGTTGAAGCTTTATATGGCCGGTTTTGGCCGTTTTGTTGGGTAAAGGGTTAAGAATGTTTTGGGTCATGTAATAAATATAATCTACAACTCTTCCCCAGTTTATAGCGGAATTTACAAAACTCGTCCAGTAAATTAGGTAAGGACCGAGCCTTTGGCGAGGTCCAGACCTAATATAATTGAATAGACTCGTTTTGTAAATTCTGCTATAAACGGGGGACTCGTTGTAGATCCTCTATTTATAACATGATCCAAAACCTCGATATAACATAATTAAATCAACAAATGGGACGTGAAACTTAAATGCGTGCGATGACGTTTCACGTAACTGTGCGTTGTTTCTCCGCGTAAAGAAATAGTCCCAGATAAATATAGACTCTGTGACGTATTTAATGGCGTATATTTAATGAAATAACTTTTCAGAAACTATTCATTCAGTAGAGTATGTTGAACAAGAAATTCAATTAATTGAGGAAAAACACCCACCGTCCTGAGTGGTATTGATAAGCTATTGGGGGGGGGGGTCTACCACTTCGCATGCAAAATAACACGAAGGACACCAACAGCTTGGATGTGAGAATAATCCACCATATATGGTAGATATTCAACCAGACTGTGCTTAAGTTTCTCAATTGGTGACTGATGTACATATACAGTACACACAAATAGTAATAACAATTAACGTTGTGATTTTGAAATTAACCATGCTAGAATATTGACGGTAAGGTGGTATTAACTACTACGAGCATAATAATAGTACTATTCTTTTATAATATATGTGGGCATGATGTATGGAAATATTAAAGGTACTCAATCCGATAAAACTCATCTCAATTACTATTTCAATGGCTTCGGGGGTCAAAAATATTTGATTCGAGTCGAGGAAGTCACCCATCAAAGCTCAGATTTGTTAGATATCGATTTTAGAAATCTATTATTTTTCATTATCGGGAATTCTTTCTGGCCCAGAAGACATTCAAAATTGCGTACCCTGATTATAGAGTTATCCATCCTTGTCTGTTTGAATAGAGTTTTGGCGTAAAATCTCGAGCAGGTTACCAAATTGACGGCAGTTATTAGTACTCATCTCGAGCAATTAACAAATTTCAAAAATCAATATCTAATAACTCTGAGCTTTGTTTGATGGTTTCCTCGACTCGAATCAAATATTTTTTACCCCCAAAGCCAAAGAAATAGTAATATAGGACCCTCTGATCGGATTGTTGTTGTTGGAATCTGTTGAGATGGGGACCCTCTTTTCGGATTGAGTACCTTTAAAGGACAAACCAATAGTTACAATACAATTATAACTGGTTTTTTTTAATTAAGAGCAAGAAGAGCTAATTGTGCTTAAGCACAATAAGGGATATTCCTTATTGCGCTTATAAGCTCAATAAGGGAATCTCTATTGTGCTTAAGCGCAATAAGGGAATATTTAATTGCGCTTAAGCGCAATGAAGAATATTCAAATTTCGCTGATAAAGCCTAATAATGAATATCTTATTAAAGAATAATATATTATATATAGTACATAAACTCCTTATAATACAGATGGTGTAGTCCATCTCCATTCTCCATGGCACAATGGGTGGAACAAATATAGGATTATTCTACTATTTGCAGAAGGGTGATCTAATGAGAGATATATTAATTGTGTTTAAGTGGAATGGGAAGTAATTGCGGTTAAGCATAATAAGGAATGTCTTATTGCATTCTCATTGGGCTTAAGCGCAATTAGAGATTCCTTAAGTTATTGCGATTAATCAAAATTGTCTATTAAATGTCAATTTTGATTCCCATAGAGATCATCAATGATATCTATGCGCAAGGGCGACGTGCCAATCTTCTCTATTGGGATTCCAATTGTTGGCTCATTAAATATGCACATATGCTTAAGATACAGTCGCGCATGAAGCGCGCTCCCGTAAGTCGGGTTTTGGATCCCAGTTAATGAAAATATTATTGAAATAATCGGTTTTCCCCAATAAACAACCATATATTCAATATACATGTTTTGGAGCAGAATTAGGCAGTCCATATTGGACGCCATCATGGAATTTATTTTTTTTGGTTTAATTTTCACACATATTTATTAGTTATGTGGATGAAGTTCTAATTAAACCTCACATCCTTATATTGGTTACAGTAATGCCCAAAGTAATTGACCACTTAACCACATCAGAATTATTGGTAATTTTTCAGGATTTAAAATCCTGAAAAATTACCAATAATTATGCTGTGGTTAAGTGGTCAATTACTTTGGACATTACTGTACGAGGATTGAGTTATCATTACACCTCAAATCCTTATATTGGTTACAGTAATGCCCAAAGTAATTGACCACTTAACCACAGCAGAATTATGGGTATTTTTTCAGCATTTAAAATCCTGACAAATTACCCATTATTATGCTGTGGTTAAGTGGTCAATTACTTTGTACATTACTGTATGAGGATTGAGTTATCATTACACCTCAAATCCTTATATTGGTTACAGTAATGCCCAAAGTAATTGACCACTTAACCACAGCAGAATTATGGGTATTTTTTCAGCATTTAAAATCCTGACAAATTACCAATAATTATGCTGTGGTTAAGTGGTCAATTAGTTTGGACATTACTGTATGAGGATGGAGTTAAACCTCACATGAGTGTGTTGGGGATTTGGACCTTGACTTGGGACCTTTTGTTTTTAACGCGACAAATGCGCATACACCTTATACACAAATTTCTTATGTAACCAGAGTTTTTCTTGGATAAGATGAGTTTGAAGCCTGCTTACATTTCAAAATGTCGTCAGTTTTATATTGTCTGCAGCGGAAATTATCTATCTCTATAGATAGCACCAGGATTATATAGAAAGGAATTGTATAATTCACACAGGGAGCCTCACACAGATAGAAGCATTCACCACATAATGTCGTCTTCTCCAGTCTATGTGGGGCTCTCTATGGGTGGAGAATAAATATATAATCTACTCCATTTTTAATTCCCAACAGTTCAACAACGATACAGTGAAATTCAACAACTACCTGGCTTATCAGAACCGTGATCCATCCGGCGTTATTGTAACAGGAGATGAATGGAAAATTGGGCTGGAGTGTACATTTCAACGAGAAACGCACCCACATTTCGACTTCATATCGCAAACTGTCGCGGACCAACCTCATATTGTGAGCGGAGCTGGGGACTTCGCTGCTACCGTCCGTATATACAACGACTCGACTCTCAGTTGGCCACTGGGTGGAAACTCCATGAATATGTCCATGGTGTCTGTCGGACAAAAGTACTACGTGCAGGTTACATACCCGATATCCGACGGGCTTAAAATCGTTCTCGGGAATTGTCTCGCTGTACCAGACGCATCTGCACATTTAAACCAGACGTACACACTGATCAATGACGGGTTAGTTAAAGTTAAACAATAAATTAATTACACACAATGTGCCTTCTGGTTCGAGTAATAACAGAAGACGACAAACATACAAAAATATAATGCAAGTGCAGACGAATTCATATTCATAATTCAGTATTCATATATTTGTACAAGCTCTGTTTGGACGTTTAAAATATTCCACATTTAGTAATTCAGTATTCATATATTTTATAGGCTCTGTGTGGACGTTTAAAATAATATTTCGTTCGTGTTCTTTGTTCTTATGTTTTTGGGATTAAAATTGTCTATATCTGACTCAGTTCATATTGTTCTTATCAATACCGAAAGAATTACCATTACTGCAAACTTTTGGTGGTCAAAATAAGATAATATGTGACTAAATATAGTTCCGACGATATGTAAAAATAAATGTATCGGTCCGCAACGCACCATCCTTGTGGCAGTGCTATATCGCAGTGATAACGTTGGGGGCGCTGCATGGAGTTTGACATGCATCATACTCCCCAACCATAAACTTAGTATAGAGGTGGTTAAAGGCGTAATCCGGTTAACTTCAATTGGCATGAAAGTTGCCAAATTGGATTGTCAAGTGACAACTCACTACAGTGAACCATCATCAATTCAATTGGAAGACATTTTTATTTATTAAGTCAGACAGCTTTCGCTATATTTAGACCATGCTCGGTTACTGATATCCTAATTCAGCAAGATTATATGTGAACATTAGTGTCTGAGTGAACGTGACTCTACATAAAAGATGTTTATAGCAGTTTTAACTGGTGTGACTATTTTAACAGCATACCCACCGCGAAGGCCATTCGTTCCATTTCAGTGAATGTGACTTTATAAAATTTGGCAAACTCAGATAGATAGATAATGATTTATTGGCAAAAAACATCCACACGAGGACAGTTTGCTAATACAATGGATAATAGTATAATACAAAACGTGTGATAATAATATATACAAGAACAATATTATATAATATTCTAAGATGCACAAGGAGTCTCGGTGTCATGTATCATATTTATGGTTACCTAACTGTTATTTGCTCAGCACGAGCATCGAAGAAACGACGGATCAGATTACATATTATCCAGGTAACTTATGCTACTTTAAAATAACCGGACTATGCCTTTGATATTTTCTATTATTCAAGGAACTTTCTTTTCTGAAACTTCCATTAACGATGCTGCTATTAGTAAATTCGGTTCAACTGCATGTGTCGGTATGTACTTGTAGCCAATACTGTTAAACCTCTATACGTGTAGCCAGTACTGTAAAACCTCTATACGTGTAGTCATTACTATGAAACCTCTATACGTGTAGACATAACTGTAAAACCTGTATACTGTAACACATATATAAGTGTAATCAGTACTGTAAAACTTCAATACATGTAGTCAGTACAGTAAAACCTCTATACATGTAGTAAGTACTGTAAGACAGCTGTACGTTTATAGTCAGTAATGTGACACCTCTATACGTGTAGTCACTGTCGTAAAACGCATATACGTGTAGTCAGTACTGTAAAGCATAAAACTGTATATATGTAAGTACCGTAAAACGTATTATATTGTCAGTACTTTAAAACGTATATACTTTTAGTCGTTATGGCTTTATACGCGTAGTCAGTACTGTAACGTTATATACGTGTAGTCGGTGCTGTAAAACGTATATGCGTGAAAATTATATACGTGTAGTCAGGACTGTAAAAGCTGTGTACGTGTAGTCAGTACTGTACACGTGTATACGAGGACATTTCGCTGAAGTATACTATTGTTTTCTTTCAGGTGTGGCGTTGATCACAGTACTGCTATATATGCATATTCCAACACTGACGTCATATTCTACTTCACCGCATTCGAGTTTTTTAACTACTTTGACGTCATACACGTGACTTGTGACGTATCAGTATGCCAATTGTCAGATGATTCCGGAAAATGTCATCGTGGATGTGTCCCCACATATTAACGTTGCATAATGGTGTGGAATGGATGATTGATTGACACCAGAAGTACAACAGTTGCGGTATCGCAATAGGTGTGCTACCTTACTTTGGTGCAGTTTAGTGACGTCATAATTACTATGGTGTAGATATGTGTGTCTCTCACCGCTGTAATCTGCCCAATAAAGGATCATACCGGTGTACTGTTCTCAGTCTTTATCGATGCCCGGTAATCCACTGGTCACGTGACCGAAAAGATTTTGTGAAGTTATGCCGATTCATGCGATTGAATATTCCATTATGGATTGTTAATCTTACGTAACATGAGGGACTACTAGCGACACACAGTGTCAAACTTGGAAGGCTGTCGCAATTGGCCTTTATCTACCGACTGTTCATACAGAAACGACTTGAACCTACGGCTGACAATATGTATAAGTCGGTAATTTGATGCGGTGATCTTATTAGATAGGATCAGTTGACATAAGATGTCTTAAAGGGCAATAATAATTAATTCAATTAAATAATTACGTACATACTCAAAATGGTTGCAATCTGGTAGGTGAAAATTGAAACACGTGGATATGTGGAGTATGATGCCGTTGATCTCAGATGACTTAAATGGGCAAATATGAGCAATAAATGACATTCATTATGTAGATAAAATGGTACATATGGATCACCTGACCGGTGGGATGTCATGGGATAAGTACCAGGGTTTGCGCTGTCGGTAGCCAAATTAGCCAATGGCTAATCTTTTTCGAATTTGGCTAATAAAAACTTCATTTGGCTAAACTTTTAGCTAAATTTTGTTTTACCCCAAAAGCCAAAGAAAAATCTGTTCGGTATTTCTGTGTGCTAACTGCCGACTCACCGTTAGGCGTTCTTCGTGTCGTATAAGTGTGCATGCATGCTTGGGAAATCCTAAGCCTTCGACAGCTGTATACTGTGTATTATTGCGCTGCGTAGAACGCAAGAAAAGTTTATATCATTTATCATGCGGCCATACTCACAGACAAACAGTGCGAGGTGTCTTATCTCAGTATAGTCGACCTTCCAGACACGCCTGTGCACAGACCTACATTGATCTGTCGTTGGATTTAGAGAAAATGTGTGGAAAAAGAATACATTGGTTTATAATAATGATTCTTTCCTTAAAATTGATAGTTTGAAATTGAGTTTTTTGGAAAATTATCGCATGTGGCGTTTCTTAACTCAACTTTGTTCGTGCTCTTATATAGCTACGTACTTTTTCGCTGCTTTTGTTCTAAACTGCGGATGTTGGTAAGTCATTAGCGAAACAAGGCTTCCATCGCACGAATGATTTATCAATTTGCCAGTTTCCCATCCTTCTGGAATCTCATTTTTTTAAAGAAATTTTAAAACAAAACACTCGTTCGTTTATATCTATGTTTTTGGTCAAACTGAGTGTTTACGAAGGTATATGAGAGAATGTAAAAAATATCATTGTTACTCAATCCGATTCGACGGTCCCCATATCATCATAACAGCAAAAAAAAAATTTAAATGCCGCTTCAGTTATCAGAATCGATTAATTGCCCAAAAATAATGCTAACCACAGTCAACTATAGTATAAAATTGCCAAAAAACCTGCTATTTATCAACGTTTTGTTCAACTAAATTTTGCAGATTGTCAAATATCTGACACAAAAATGCCACTGGATTTTAGAGTTATCGATCGTCATCCGCTATCTGGTCAGATAAGTTCTTCTCTTCTTGGGTTTTTACCACCCGAATAGTAATTTTCGATTGTTAATTCGGATTGAGTACCTTTAACCAAACGACCCCGAGAATAAGGATATCTGAGACATGTATGTGTTTTTAGGTACGACACCCCTCGGGCGGACAGCTTCTACAGACGTTCAGTGGTCGTCGTCATCATAGTATTGGCCAGACATTATACGGGAAAACATTCAAAATCATTTTCCATTCTGATCACAGCGTTCAGTATTCTGGATTCCGTATGTCATACCGACGTGAGTACTGCCACATATATATACATACGTGAGTACTATATGTTATTAATTGGTTGTTTCCATATTGGCCTAGTTATGAGGCCGAGGTCACCGCATTTGCATGAGGCCACAGGCCGAAGGCTAATGCGACAGACCGAGGCCTCATAACTCGGTCAATGTGGAAACAACCAATTAATAAGTATTTTATTAATTAGCAACAATGTAATAATTGTTTCACAGGATGAATATATTAACATAGATATACCATTGTCAGTATGTGCTTTATTACATTAAAAATTATTCCAGCAATTTTTATTCTTGTTAACTTTGTGAAGAACTTGCAGCGATTTCACTGTGCTATCAGTTTCAACTGGGAATGATATTGATAAGGATACATGTAGTTCATACACGTGCATGTATATTTACTCCCAATAAACAGTGACCATAATTCATCCGAAACCAACTGCAATCTATCTTCCGTCGACCCAATATTCTTTGCCGATCGAGCTAATTACGTATGACGTCATTTACGTTTCCTTGACTTATTGGCCGCGTTTTCTACCTATGGCCGACTTTTTGTTACTTATTGGCCGCGTTTTCTACTTATTTGCCGACTTTTTGTTACGTATGACGCGGGCAGCGTTCTACTTATTGCGGCCGATAACCTATAGCTGATTAATAATGTCATATATAAACGTACGTAGGCCATATTGTTTTTCATATACAGCGACATCTCCATCCCTATTTCAAGCTGAGATCCGAGAAAAACTATTATGCTCTCATGTCATCTGTGAGTCAAAGTTGAAAACAATAGTACTTACCTTATGCGGCCCGCTGTATTCTATCGACAACGAAATAGATAATTAAGATAACAAGTATATATTGATTAGAAATTCATAAGCGAGAATCGCTCACACATGTGAAGCCCATGGGGTGAATTTCCGAATATGCCAATACTGTCATCGCTCTGCAACTTTTGAGGTACTACATAATATTGTAAATGTTGGAAGTTTATGTCTCCATAAACATATTTCGCAAATGTGGGCTGGTCATATCCTGGATGGCTTCGGTTTTGTTATTTTCTACACCAATAATGCACATTATAGTGCAGATTTTTCGAAGCACCGATTTCTCGCAAATTATGCAATATCACTTCCAAATATTTATAGAAATATGAAGAATAACAATCACTGTACCCATGTCTTGCATAAAATTACGATTATTGTTATTTATACAATCGAAAGGCTCCCGTGCTGAACAAGATACAGATACCAATGAATGCCGCTTTATAAAAAGCATACATGCTTCCGTGAAGTTCCGGATATTATCCGACCATACAGTAAGGTTGAATACAAATCAATTACATATTTGCAGTGGTTATTCATGTTTCATCGATTGCTTTATAAATGTATGTCAAGGCCTAAATTTTACGAATGTTTACGAATTGTTTATATGTAATGGCCCTTTAAAGTTTAATTTACTCTTTAACTCACCTAGTTCCCTTCTGTCTTTGGCACACTATCTTATTTCTTCTCCTCGTTCTTTGTTTCCTCTCCCTCGTTCCCGCAAATCTATGTCCGTCCAACTCGCTCCTAGTCCGTCTCGCCCCCACTCCCTGTCGACCCCAAGAGGCCAACTATAATTCGCAGATGTGCAAACCATTCATCGCTCATTACATTCCTCCATGCCTCAACAAGAACATGTCCAAATGTTCTGACATCAAAATCATACTATAACCTGGAAATCTTGACAACTGCTCTGTTAGTTAACTTATATACAATGTCATCGAGTTATATGCTCGTACTACGACACAGAACAACTTAACAATTTAGAAGTCTCCAAATGTACATATTGTCATAATAATAATAATTATTATTTTGTTCTTCTTTGACACCAATCTGTACAAAGTAAAATTATGTTATGATACTGCTACCCACAATAACAGTATGACAGATTTTCTCAATATTTGTAAAATCAGTATATCAAGAGTTATTACAAGAACTTCCTAATCGAAAACCTGATAGGATTCCAAATGAGCCAGCTTCCTAGTCAGTCTGCCAGCACGTGTTCTCTGTGATCTCCAACTGTCCATTCGCTCAACTACCTCGTCCAACCGAGGGCTGATATTGGGCAACGTGTCAGAATGGGGGATAAGTCCCATGGTGTGATACATATGAGTTCTGACGATGGTCATGTATGATCCCACTATCTTGTCCCATACTACTTGTCCTTTTGGCTGCTAAATGATTGTTTCTATTTCTAACTGAATTATAAACCCCCCTAAATAGTGTTATTCTCTCATAATGCGCAAACTTCTGTGTCCGGCCTTCGACCATTCGAACCTTATAAACTACATCAGATATTATCTTTATAATTTGGAAAGGACCGACCCATTACTTACACAGCTTTGGACATTGACCTTTCTTTGCAGATGGTTTGTATACCATAACAAGATCGCCAATGTCATAATTTGGACCTTGTTTCCTCTTGTCAAAGAAATGTTTCTGTCTCTCTTGAGCAGACCTAGCATTATCCCGAACCTTATCAAAACTAAAGTCTAACCACTTTCTGAGCTTTCGAGCAAATTCAGATAGATTCTCAATTCCTCTCGTGACTTCCTCCATACATCAAATATATAGGAAGCGTGACCTCTCTGCCAAACATGAGAAAATGAGGGGTAAATTTAGTAGAGGAGTGAACACTAGATCGATATGCCAATAAAACTGTTGGTAAATGCTGATCCCATTATCTCTGGTTATCCTTCTATGAATAATCAACGTTTTGTTCAACTAAATTTTGCAGATTGTCAAATATCTGACACAAAAATGCCACTGAATTTTAGAGTTATCGATCGTCATCCGCTATCTGGTCAGATAAGTTCTTCTCTTCTTGGGTTTTTACCACCCGATTAGTAATTTTCGATTGTTAATTCGGATTGAGTACCTTTAACCAAACGACCCCGAGAATAAGGATATCTGAGACATGTATGTGTTTTTAGGTACGACACCCCTCGGGCGGACAGCTTCTACAGACGTTCAGTGGTCGTCGTCATCATAGTATTGGCCAGACATTATACGGGAAAACATTCAAAATCATTTTCCATTCTGATCACAGCGTTCAGTATTCTGGATTCCGTATGTCATACCGACGTGAGTACTGCCACATATATATACATACGTGAGTACTATATGTTATTAATTGGTTGTTTCCATATTGGCCTAGTTATGAGGCCGAGGTCACCGCATTTGCATGAGGCCACAGGCCGAAGGCTAATGCGACAGACCGAGGCCTCATAACTCGGTCAATGTGGAAACAACCAATTAATAAGTATTTTATTAATTAGCAACAATGTAATAATTGTTTCACAGGATGAATATATTAACATAGATATACCATTGTCAGTATGTGCTTTATTACATTAAAAATTATTCCAGCAATTTTTATTCTTGTTAACTTTGTGAAGAACTTGCAGCGATTTCACTGTGCTATCAGTTTCCACTGGGAATGATATTGATAAGGATACATGTAGTTCATACACGTGCATGTATATTTACTCCCAATAAACAGTGACCATAATTCATCCGAAACCAACTGCAATCTATCTTCCGTCGACCCAATATTCTTTGCCGATCGAGCTAATTACGTATGACGTCATTTACGTTTCCTTGACTTATTGGCCGCGTTTTCTACCTATGGCCGACTTTTTGTTACTTATTGGCCGCGTTTTCTACTTATTTGCCGACTTTTTGTTACGTATGACGCGGGCAGCGTTCTACTTATTGCGGCCGATAACCTATAGCTGATTAATAATGTCATATATAAACGTACGTAGGCCATATTGTTTTTCATATACAGCGACATCTCCATCCCTATTTCAAGCTGAGATCCGAGAAAAACTATTATGCTCTCATGTCATCTGTGAGTCAAAGTTGAAAACAATAGTACTTACCTTATGCGGCCCGCTGTATTCTATCGACAACGAAATAGATAATTAAGATAACAAGTATATATTGATTAGAAATTCATAAGCGAGAATCGCTCACACATGTGAAGCCCATGGGGTGAATTTCCGAATATGCCAATACTGTCATCGCTCTGCAACTTTTGAGGTACTACATAATATTGTAAATGTTGGAAGTTTATGTCTCCATAAACATATTTCGCAAATGTGGGCTGGTCATATCCTGGATGGCTTCGGTTTTGTTATTTTCTACACCAATAATGCACATTATAGTGCAGATTTTTCGAAGCACCGATTTCTCGCAAATTATGCAATATCACTTCCAAATATTTATAGAAATATGAAGAATAACAATCACTGTACCCATGTCTTGCATAAAATTACGATTATTGTTATTTATACAATCGAAAGGCTCCCGTGCTGAACAAGATACAGATACCAATGAATGCCGCTTTATAAAAAGCATACATGCTTCCGTGAAGTTCCGGATATTATCCGACCATACAGTAAGGTTGAATACAAATCAATTACATATTTGCAGTGGTTATTCATGTTTCATCGATTGCTTTATAAATGTATGTCAAGGCCTAAATTTTACGAATGTTTACGAATTGTTTATATGTAATGGCCCTTTAAAGTTTAATTTACTCTTTAACTCACCTAGTTCCCTTCTGTCTTTGGCACACTATCTTATTTCTTCTCCTCGTTCTTTGTTCCCTCTCCCTCGTTCCCGCAAATCTATGTCCGTCCAACTCGCTCCTAGTCCGTCTCGCCCCCACTCCCTGTCGACCCCAAGAGGCCAACTATAATTCGCAGATGTGCAAACCATTCATCGCTCATTACATTCCTCCATGCCTCAACAAGAACATGTCCAAATGTTCTGACATCAAAATCATACTATAACCTGGAAATCTTGACAACTGCTCTGTTAGTTAACTTATATACAATGTCATCGAGTTATATGCTCGTACTACGACACAGAACAACTTAACAATTTAGAAGTCTCCAAATGTACATATTGTCATAATAATAATAATTATTATTTTGTTCTTCTTTGACACCAATCTGTACAAATTAAAATTATGTTATGATACTGCTACCCACAATAACAGTATGACAGATTTTCTCAATATTTGTAAAATCAGTATATCAAGAGTTATTACAAGAACTTCCTAATCGAAAACCTGATATGATTCCAAATGAGCCAGCTTCCTAGTCAGTCTGCCAGCACGTGTTCTCTGTGATCTCCAACTGTCCATTCGCTCAACTACCTCATCCAACCGAGGGCTGATATTGGGCAACGTGTCAGAATGGGGGATAAGTCCCATGGTGTGATACATATGAGTTCTGACGATGGTCATGTATGATCCCACTATCTTGTCCCATACTACTTGTCCTTTTGGCTGCTAAATGATTGTTTCTATTTCTAACTGAATTATAAACCCCCCTAAATAGTGTTATTCTCTCATAATGCGCAAACTTCTGTGTCCGGCCTTCGACCATTCGAACCTTATAAACAACATCAGATATTATCTTTATAATTTGGAAAGGACCGACCCATTACTTACACAGCTTTGGACATTGACCTTTCTTTGCAGATGGTTTGTATACCATAACAAGATCGCCAATGTCATAATTTGGACCTTGTTTCCTCTTGTCAAAGAAATGTTTCTGTCTCTCTTGAGCAGACCTAGCATTATCCCGAACCTTATCAAAACTAAAGTCTAAACACTTTCTGAGCTTTCGAGCAAATTCAGATAGATTCTCAATTCCTCTCGTGACTTCCTCCATACATCAAATATATAGGAAGCGTGACCTCTCTGCCAAACATGAGAAAATGAGGGGTAAATTTAGTAGAGGAGTGAACACTAGATCGATATGCCAATAAAACTGTTGGTAAATGCTGATCCCATTATCTCTGGTTATCCTTCTATGAATAACACCCTCCTTCAACACCAGTCTGTTCCACTGTGTCCATAAACTTCTCACCACTTTCGAACAACCAACTGGGCACCCTGGTCTACTGCTCGGCACAGAGGCCTTCATCATCTGTAAAATCAGTCGTATATCTTGGTCAGCTTCCTGTTTATGACCCATTCCATTAAGTGCACTCTTGAAATCAACCAAGCCTTCCTTCTGCTCAATGGTAGTGGCACATATGTCATTGTTTTCCTGACTAACTCCTGGGAAGCGGCTATATGCTACCTCACGAGAAGAGCAATCATTCTTATTTGCTCCCGGAATCCCCCAAGGGAAGCTGTTATATGCTGCCTCACCTGGAGTTTCCCTTTCAGCAAATAGTACTCTTGACAATGCACTGCATTTCCATTCGCCACTCCATCTTTGTGTCTAATCGCAAAATCACATGCTGAGAGCTAAATAGCCCACCTTTCTCTTCTCCCAGTTGGGTCAGATCCAGCTTTCAGATCTCTGCAATTCAGTAAAAAATGTACTCCTACCAGATAAGGTAGAAAATGCATGATTGCCCATATAATTGCCCAAAATTCTCTGTCATAAGTGCTCCATCTCCCAGCTGTTTTGACAAGGCAGCACTTGCATAAGCTATGACATGTTCATTCCCATCCAAATGTTGTGACAGAACTGAGCCCAGAAAACTCTTAACTTCTTTCACTGTTACGGGAACAGGAAACATTCTTACCTTCTCAATATTTGTGAAATCTTGTTCTACACATTGTGCCGAAACCTGGTGACCCAAGAAAGTTACTTTATCCTGGAACAAATGACATTTGACATGTTTTGCTTTTAAGTCGGCACGTCGGAGGCGGTAAAGACTTCAGATAAAGCTTCCAAATGAGACTCAAAGTCTGAAGTAAACAAAATGACGTCGTCGATACAGACCAGACAGTTTCTCCAATTCATTCCGGTCAGAACCATTTCCATTAAGCGTTGGCAGGTAGCCGGAGCGTTCGACAAACCGAAAGTTAAAATATTAACGTGATACAACCCAGTTCCTGTTGAAAAATCTGTTTTGCTGTTATCAGACTCATCCATGTTAATCTGCCAATAACATGATGCCATATCAATCGTACTTAGAAACTTTGCACCAGATAGAGTATATATACAGTCATAAATGCGTGGTAAAGGATGTGCGTCTTTCTGTGTGATGGAGTTTACACGCCTATAATCAATGCAAAAAGTTATTGATCCATCTTTTTTTCTCACTTACACTATTGGAGAACACCATGGACTTTGACTGGGATCGACTATCCCTGACTGAATTATTTGCGATATGGTTTCATCAACTTCATTCCTATAACCATGAGGAATACGCCGTGGGAGTTGTTTTATTGGTCTCGCATTGCCAGTATTGATCACATGTTTGACCAACCCTGTTCTACCAAGGTCATCGGGACCTGTGCTAAACACATCTTGGTAATCGGCAATTAGTTTGTCAACTTTACGTCTTTGGGAATGTGTTAACTTTTGATAATTAATATCCACATTCAAACACTTCTTATCGATTTCAGGGTTTGTGTTCACAACATTTACGTTGATTTTTTGGTTTAATGACAAACTTTGTCATTAAACAATTCATATCATACACACCTACTCGAGCAATTTTTGTCCCTGAATCAACAGCCAAATGGAAACTTCCCAATGGCATATTCTGATTTAGCAATATCGGAGCCTTGCTCACATTCATAATGTGTGCTATAGTTGTGGAGTCCTTAGCTACACCTGCTGACCTAGCTATCATCAAACCACAGTCATTCTGAAAACTTCCATCTGGTTCAATAACACCGGCCATTCCATCACAAACAATGTCATAACTGTTGGCTTACTCTAAACGTACCTTAATTAACTTTTCACATCTGGCTGGAATCCATTCTTCACTGAACAGACCTGAGGAAATGCACGCCAATTTGGGAGAAATGGAATTGCTTCATTTCCAATATGCAGCACACCAGTTTGCGAGTCAATGACACCTCCAGCATCCTTTATACAATTCCACCATATGAGAGCCGGAAATGCTACACAGTTAGCAATAAGAAACATATAATCAAATTGTTTTGCACCAACTGATATTGAGACCCTTAATTCACCCAGTAACTCAACTGGTTGATCATGAACAGAAATAGCAGATATTTTGATTGCGATAAGTTTTCTAGATCACAATATCTCATGACTCTTCCTAAAGTTGTCACTGATTATACCCACTGAAGAACCTGTATCCACTAATACCTTGGTTTGTACCCCATCAATAGTGACCAATATCAGAGAAGATAGACCCTTTAAGTCTGACACGTTGCCCAATTGTTTAACTTCAGAGGTCGGCATTTTGGGCTCAATCCCAGCCATTAATAGTTTAAATCTTGACCTGAATTTCTTGAATCATATTGCTGTCAGTTTTGGGGATAAAATCCACGTGAATATGAACCTCGAACACGACCTTGACTCCCGTACGACCCCTTTGTTTTGAAACAGTGGGACATTCACGATATAAATGACCAATACCACGACAACCGTAACAGGTTACCCCCTCCATATCAGAGAATATCCCTCTAGATTGAGGCCAACCCCGATCTGAAACACTACGTGCCTCTATCCGATCTTGCATTCGGTCGATCTGACCTTGAAGAGCAACACATTCAGTAATTGGCTCATGGGAGTTCACATGAGCTTGGACCATGTTTAGTTCTGCAATGTTTTTTTTTTCTCAATGCTATTGCGAACTTCCAATTTTGCAGCCATTTCTAATGCATCATGAACCGATTTTGGCTCTTTCCTCCGAATTTTCAAACCTATTTCCCCAATACCAGCAAGGAACCGAGTTAAAACTACATCCTGTTTTGCCTCCACGTTGTATTTGGGATAAGCTTTTGTCACCAATCTCCGCAATTCACCAATATAAAAACACTGCTAGATTCTCACCTGTTTTCCGAGATCGAATTGTCAGCTCAACTCGAAATGCATCCACACAAGCCACTGAAGAGTAAGCCTCTATAAAAAATCTCAATTACCTTATCCCAATCTGCCTTCTTTTATTTTGGTATGGCTCGAAAAACCGAAAATGCTTCATCACCCAGTAATGTAGGGAATATTTCTAAATATTTCTTTCGTGCATAAACTTGGGCCCAGTATTCAAACTGTTCCAACCACCCGTCAAAGTAATCACCCTGTTGCCCAAGAAATTTATCAGGAGGAGGTGCAACAAATGATGCCATATTTATTTATATCTCTTGAAACAAATAAAGTCAACACTACGATCTGACTCTGAATCCGAATCAGAACTTGATAAGCATTCAATGTCTGACTCAAAAAGGTTAATAATATATTGGCCAATATAACTACATCTAAATCCTGAAAATTTTGCACAAAAATTCACTTCGGCCCTAAATTCCTGAATCAAAACATTGAACCACTGCTTCTTCACCTCAGATAATGCATGCAGGCCATTATAAAGGTTACAGTACATATATCTCTTTTTACTTCGCAACCGCTTGTTTTTGACTCTCTTTATAATTCGTTCATCCCACGATAGGTCCAATACCTAGTGTAGGACTGCTTGGTGCAGTTATGTAATTTAATCAATGCATTGATCTCAATAATTTTCTTGTTAATTGTTTTTTGGTATCGAATAACATCAGACGACTTCAAACCAAACTCAGACAGGACAATGTCATTTGTAGAATAAAATTTCTCAAAACAGCATGTTGGAATGTTCACAAAACCAACTAATGCAGTTGGAAATATTTTCTTTATAACCGATTCAAATTCTAACATCCGATTGAATACTGTTTCAGCGGAATTGTCATTAGGTCGAATGATTTCTTCCACGATGATAATATTACAACTGCCTCATCTTTCAACAGCTCAATGGAAGCACCTCGGATAATTTTGTATTCAATATTTATATCTTTCGGCTGTTGATATTTGTCAAATTTATTTGCACGAGAATCGGCAGCAAAGAAACATCTTCCAACTCCAGGCACCATGATTATCACAACATGTGCAATTTAAAGCCATATTTCAGATTCTTAGAATTGCACCAATTAGGAGAGTATAAAATAGGGCTGTGTGTGTCAGAAGCAGTTTTATATTACCTCCATGACAAAATTACAAACAACACAATTTAAAACTTTTCTTGAATTTCCATTTGACTTCATATACTCGAATTTCTCGATCCAACCGCTGCCACCAATGTAATTGCCCTTTAATATACTATTTAAATCACCTGGATCCCTTCTGTCTTTGGTCCACTATCTTATTTCTTCTCCTCGTTCTTTCTTCCCTCTCTCTCGTTCCCGCAATTCTCTGCCCGTCCAACTCGCTCCTCGTCCGTCTCGCCCCACTTCCTGTCGACCCCAAGAGGCCAACTCCAATTCGCAGATGTGCAAACCATTCATCGTTCATTACATTTACAAACAGCAGTGTTTGCTTGAAATCCTATCTACCCTCCCCTCTCTATACAAGTCCGTTGTTTTGTGTTGTTGTTGTTGTTGTTATTGTACTTGAATGATACGGTGACCATCTAATAGGACAGTGTATCTTTAACATTTTGTTCAGCTGCCGTTCCCCGCGATGTCGTGTCGTTGGAGTGTCACGAATCCACTTTCGAAGTCAATGTGAACATGACGATCATGGAATATGCCTCCGTCCACCAGGACATCATGCGAATCGAGCTAGGGGATACGTGTCTGGGCTCATACACAAACTACTCTCACGAATTACTGTTCAACTACAACTACACGGAATGTGAAGGCACAATGACGGTTAGTGTAACTAAGGACGTGTGTTTTGCATAAATCCAGTAAATTTGCAATACATTTTTCAACAAAGAATTTACGTGGATCTATCCGGCGAAAAATCTTGAATTCCACATATCCCTATCTTCATTGTATATATAATCTTAACAATTATTGAGAGAAGATCAAAACTAAGTATTTTAATACATTTGAGAGGTGAAATTATCCTTTTTATATTTTTGTCCCATTATAGGCACAAAGAACAGCTTGAATAATAAAAAATACACAACAATCCAACCACAATAGCTCATTGTATTGGCGTTATAATGGGAAGTTTCATGTGTTCCATAATTTTGAGCTGTATGCTTATTTGTATAAAAGTATTAGTTATCTTCGGCAACATCGGGGGTACATGCAGATTTAATTTAATGATGTCGAATGAATCTCGAGACGGAGGCAAGGGATTCAAAAAGAGACATCCAGCTATTAAATCTCCATGTATACCCCAGATGTTGCCGAAAATAACTATTGTGTTCCCATAACCATGGCATTGCGTCCTCAATTTAAGTGTGTAGGGTGGTTGTTTTTCTGAGTGATCATAATTATGAAATGTCTTGAATAAAAAAAAGCGTGCAACACCCTTAAAGATGCAATGTCCGAGTTGCCACCAAATTAGTCAAAACGTTGGGTCAATAGCCAAAATCTGACACAAATTCAAAACGTGTTACAACGCCCTCTTTTGAAAGGCGTTATCTGGTCATCACAACCTCCTAACATGAGTGGGATGTCTGAAATATGGCGGTCATTTTAAAGATTTAATAATAACATACAAGTCAGAAAAATTATGTTAACGGCCCGAGAAATCGTTTAGATATACATGAATTAGACTGCATTAAACGAAAATACTCATTTGAACACAATATTCTCCGAAGCTATGCTTTTCTCCTGTATTTCTGTTGTAGAAACTAATTTTTCATTATTCCAATAAGCGGAATATTTCAACCATAGATTAACTAACTGGTATTATTCAATAGAGATTTTTCGCAGACCGCGTTACGACCGCGTTTAGCTATCCATTGTCGTATAATATATGTCAAACCATTCCTTTCGCATTCAATGACGACCAGGATTGAAATATACAACGCATGGCCAATCGATCGCAGTCAGATTTTCGCTTCGCACGACCTATACCACAGTACTAGGCTGTTCGTCAAACCCGAAACACTGGGTCTCCTTTATAACATATCCAATATCCGCTAAAAATCCGCTTTGAGAAAATTATTTTACAGCGATTTTAAAACGGCCGATTTTTCCGGCCATTGGAAGTATAGTCTTTTCCGCAATATCCATTATCGGCGACATCACATCATCCACATGCCTTACTCCTTCGATATATATCAGTTTGTGTGCAATTAGAGTATGGTGAATAGAGTGGCACGGGTAGAAACTAAATCACGGTCATGAAATGACTGTCAAAATGGCCGCAACTCCAAGCCATAACATGACGAAAGCAACATATTGAATAATCACCTAGAAGTGAACATAGGTATTTATAATTTATAAGTATGTTGATATATATCTTTAAAGATACATATATCATTAAAACAGATCCATCTGAACGATTTATTGGTCGCTGCACTGCAAGTTAAACCCAGTGATTTACGTATTTAACCCTTTACCCAACAAACCTGCCAAAACCGGCCAAATAAAGCTTCAACAGCCTAAAATATCTGTCTGTCTCAATAGAACCATACAAATATGGATATCATTGGAACCGGCCCCTTGACCACATTGTGATAGTTACAGTTATGCCCTGTGCCAATGCATTCTCTTATATATGCGAGTCGACCATATGTCGCCTCGCATATATAAGAGAATGCATTGGCCTAAAAAAAATCTTTTTTAAACACTTTTTACCATTTTTTCTTACATTCTTTAACAATTTTATAATTTTTAATGTGTTAAGCCAATGCATTCTCTTATATATGCGAGGCGACCTATGGTCGACTCGCATATATATGAGAATGCATTGGCACAGGGCCCTTCTGTTGGGTAAAGGGTAAAGTGCTGGTGTTCTGCTTAGATTGCATCCAGCATTCGGGCAAAAATAATAATTTCTGAAGATTCGCCACACAGTGTGTGGTAGTTTTATTCAGAATAACAATTAATTGTTGAATGTAAGGCCGAAACTGAAGAGCACACCCTTGTGGTATAAATATTAGTTACATTTCCGGAATGTTCAACATTCTCCGTGATAATAAACAATTATTTGTCGTAATGCTGGAAAAACACTCTTATCTTCAATAGATTAGCAACCCATCTCACCAGATCGAAGAGACAGTAGATTGTATATTTTACCCCCCCCCCCCCCTCCACAACCAACTGACCAAGAAACCTTCATTGCAAATTTCTTCCGGGTCTAATCGTCTGAGACCAGCCTATAAGCACACGTTCCCAATAATCTTATATTCTAGTCGGAAGTGTTCATATGTGGTGGTTGTATGATACAACAATCCACCCATCTGACTGTGTGTGGGTATATATAATTAAACAGAGGGATTACAAACAAAAGAATACAGACTTATGGCTTATGGTTACGGTTAGAATGTGCGTACAACTTGGTGACGTAGTGCTCTAACTATAAGCGTAGCAGTTAACCGTGAGTTTACGAAATCTCTCTAATGTGGTGGGGCGCATAACGTTAGTCATCAGAAACTTAACCCTTTACCCAACAGAACGGCCTTGTGCCAATGCATTCTCTTATATATGTGAGTCGACCATAGGGCGCCTCGCATATATAAGAGAATGCATTGGCTTAACACGTATTAAAAATGATAAAATGTTAAAAATGAAAGAATTTTTTTTTTTAGGCCAATGCATTCTCTTATATATGCGAGGCGACCTATGGTCGACTCGCATATATAAGATAATGCATTGGCACAGGGCATAACTGTAACTATCACAATGTGGTCAATGAACCGGTTCCAATAATATCCATATTTGTATGGTGTTATTGAGACAGACCGAAGATATTTTAGGCTGTTGAAGCTTTATTTGGGCGTTTTTGGTCGGTTTGTTGGGTAAAGGGTTAAGGAAATAAACCTTAAAACCCGGGACTATATAACTCACCAGGACTCGCCTCATTATTTATTTCTTCATGGCCATCCGTGTGGTGTGTACATGTATATAGTGTCTACCCCAATCTTTCCTTCACCACAGGTTGATATTAATGACACAGTGAAATTCAACAACTACCTGGCTTATCAGAACCGTGATCCATCTGGCGTTATTGTAACGGGAGAGGAATGGGCGGTAGGACTGGAATGTACATTTTGACCAGAAACGCACCCACATTTCGACTTCATATCGCAAACTGTCCCGGACCAATCTCATACTGTGAGCGGAGCTTGTAGTGGGAACTTATCTGCTACTGTCCGTATATACAACGACTCTTCTCTCAACTGGCCGCTAGGTGCAAACTCCATGAATATGTCCATGATGTTTGTCGGACAGAAGTATTTCGTGCAGCTTACATACCCGATATCTCACGGGCTTAAGATCGTCCTCGGGGATTGTCTCGCTATGCCAGACGCATCTGCACATTTACACCAGGCGTACACACTTATCAATGACGGGTTAGTTAACGTTAAACAAGATGTACATATGCAATCAACGTCGTTTTCGGTGCATCTGTCGGCGTATAGAAGTGTCTGATTCCGAATTACATACTGTATAATTTCGCGAAACGAAATTATACTAAGTATGTAGTTCGGCATCAGACACTTCTATACGCCGACAGATGCATCGAAAACGACGTTGATTGCTTATAAATACGACAATCCGCATATTAGTTGGTGATTAAACTAGTTTTGTTTAAAGAAACTATATTAAAAACACTAAAATAATCAAACTACCCAAGTGCTACTTGTGTCTGGACTTCAGCTGCTCTTTTAACGGAGAGTTGGAAATTGGATCGAGAATAAATTGGACGGCCGACACCGGAAGTTCGAGATGAACACATACAATTCGATCTCTGTATAAAAGCATGGCACCACACATGTAAACTATTAAACTGTACTTGCTGGTGCAAATTTCACTTATTTAAAGCGGTTCTAGAACGTCTATTGTCATAAAAACAATCCGATAGCAATTCCGAACCGGTGTTTCTAAACTTCCCCACCGAATTTGAGTCTCCGGTGACAAACTCGAAAAGTAAACAATCGCTACAAAGGTGCATTATATACTATCATGACCACTGCCATGTCATATTAGTATCGGCATGAGGTTGGATAAACGCTAGTACTAATGGTGGAATAATTATGTAAAACATTCCTTCATCCCCAACTAAATTATCGCATTTCATAGTTTCACTGATCAGTCTAATTCGTTAATTTTATTTTCACGGAATGGTAAATATGGACGCTTTTATGAAATGACGTCATGATGTGGGGTGATCGTTGATGCATGTCGCCCAATTTCTGACAGTATCACTTCGCGTTGTGATGCGGGAAACGATATTTTCATCGGCTGATAGAGATTGTCGATACCAAGCGTATCTAAGGGCATTGAACTATCAAATGCACGTATTTAAGCGAAAGCGATTAGTTGTAATTATACACTTATCAATGGCTGTTTAGTTAAACAATTATATACTGAATGGATTTCCCCATTCAACTGTAAAAAAATATATATTGGTATTGTTTATTGTTCACCCGGAGGAGGCGTTCTGGTTCGGGTGATAAAAGAAGACTACAAACATACAAAACGATAATAGAAGTGTCACTACAGTGAACCATCTTTAATTCAATGGGTAAAACTACATAGAAAACTACAGCAGAAAAATCAAACAATGTATTCCTCCTCTGAAATTTGGTTGGACATTTGTATTTCTTTTGTCAGACAGCTTTTGCTGTATTTAGAACACGCTTTGTTCGATTACTGAAATCCAAAATTGAACAAACTGAAGATTCGCTATAATAATATTTCGCAAACTGATGCTACTTGAAAAGAACGTGACTATGCCTTTAATTAGAGTTGCTGCTGTTAGTTAATTCGGTTCAACTGCATATGTCAGTATATACATGTAGTCAGTACTGTAAAACATATATACGTGTAGCCACACTGTGTAACCTACGTGTAGCTATTAATGTAAAACCTCTATACTTGTAGTCAGTACTGTAAAATGCAAAACGTGTAGTCAGTAATGTAAAGCGTTTATAAGTTTCAGTACTTTCGTGGGTATGAAAACATGTTCATTTAACGTCGAATTAAACAATATAAAAGTGTCTTACAACACTGATGTAGAATAGTCCACAAAACATCTATATGAAATTACCGAATGACCTTAATTGACTTTTGTAGACACGTCCAATAGGACAATTGTTGCGAGTTGACACAATTGGTAGGAGTCAGGCAGATTTGCTGTTGTTGGGTCATAACATACACCGTAAATCGGTATTATCAATTGCATTAAAATCGGATTGTTGACCCATGTTTCCGGTTTTTGGTGATAAAAGAACACGAGCCATGCATAAATGGATCAAGTAACTCGTCAAAGTAAACAACGCGTAAACGGACTATGTTATGCGGAACGTCAGAGGTGATATGTATTTCCAGATCTGGAAATATCTTTCCGCACAAAAATGATAACTTGCGCGCGTTTTCTTGTATTAGCGCCAAAGTATTGTATTCACAGCTCGATGAATAATGTATGTTATGAGTAGACGGAGTTTTCATTAAGGCAGCAGCCAATGAAAAGTTGTTATTGGAGAATTGATTTCGGCGGGAAATCAGTGGAAGTAGTCACTTCTAGTCCTAACTTTGTTGTGTCAGCACACAAATCTTTATTTAATTAACTAACTTAATTAAAGTGTGTGCTATTGCTCAATTTGGATATAGTGAGTTTTTGTTTTCAAACTTTGAAAATATTTGATTTTGTTTGAGAATTTTCATTGATCTCATTTTAACAAAGACAGACATGTCACTGTTATACAGAATAGTTTAAAGTTCTTATCTTATGATATGCATGTGTTCCTATATAAACATGGAACGTGTAGAGTAAGAAATTTTTCTGTGTAAAATTTCATCAAGAGTGTATTTCCGACACTAGAAGCTGTGTCCATGCTGAGTGTTCGGATAACAGGTTTCCATCATGGTTTTCCCTAAAAGGGTTTTTTTGGGTGGTTGTTCCTGGGCCGCTGCACAGCATTGGTAGAGTAGGGTGTATAATGAATTCATGTATATGTACATGTCTTCGGAACAATAAACACTGACCGACGATAGCCTGGCTCGATTGCTTTAGTAGTTTGCTATCATTATGGTAGAATTGGGAATACTGACTTCTAATTATACCAGAGAGCTTGGCTCCAGAGGTCATAGGTCGAGGAGTCCGGAATGAGCTGAAATTGTTAACAGCAAGAACTACAACTACAAGCTCGGCGTCCTATTTATAACTGAAATAAAGATCACAAGCGCCCGGAAAAAATAGCTAATTTGAACAAGATTATTCTCCTTTTCAAATATTATATCTAAATTCACAGCACACACAGTTATTCTTATATATTAATTAAATGCAGTGACTGCCGATGACGAAATCGCTTTCGTTGGTTTATAGCCGACAGAAGCGTCCCGATTCGAGTATTAAATATTTACAATTTAGCGTAGTTCAGACAATGTTTTCTATGGAGTGGTACGGTCGACTGCTTGAGATTTGCGGCGATGTTAGTAGAATATTACATTCATCCAGTTGGCATAGCGCCTGAATATTAACTGATCAGTTTCACGCACCCGAACAAGTCCATAATATGGCTTTAACCCTGCCATGACTGTATAGCTTCCTGACAGTTTACGAAAACCAGATTTTAAAGCACAAATTTAATACTTGTAGTGAAGAGGATGATGGCTGAAGTTATGAAAAGATGCGCTTTACCTTCATAGAGGTTTAGCATGGAAATTCAACAGAATTATCATATTCGGATCATGTAAATTTCCATGAATTTGACATATACCTACAATGGATTTCCGGACACCTAATTTCCACGTAAATGTGGAAAAGTACCTGTCCACAAACCCCACGTAAATCCCCGTATAATTCAAATCCCAATGCAATGGAACGTAAGATAATATGGGTGGCGGGATGGGGTGATGGGTGGGTACTACCTATATACGAGCGCCTGCGGCGCATAAGATACTATAAGTGACGTATAGTGACAACCCAAGCCCCTCAGTTTTGGGCGTGCCGGTGTTAGGGACTGACGTCGTGGAGCGTGATTGACAGCTAGATGGACGTCAAACCGAGTTGTCCCGCTTAACCGAGTTGTCTCGGCTCATATAACAGCGTGATCGAGTTGTCCCACCAGACCGGGTTGTCCCGGCTCATGTAACAAGGCACTTAGAGGAAAGTGGGGTGAAACAGAGAGAAGGGTTAACCCTTTACCCAACAAAATGGCCAAAAACGCCCAAATAAAGCTTCAACAGCCTAAAATATCTTCCGTCTGTCTCAATAACACCATACAAATATGGATATCATTGGAACCGGTTCATTGAGGTGTGATGGTTACAGTTATGCCCTGTGCCAATGCATTCTCTTATATATGCGAGTCGACAATAGGTCGCCTCGCAAATATAAGAGAATGCATTGGCCTTTAACAATTTTATATTTTTTTATTACATTTTTAAACAATTTTTATAATATTTTTCTACATTCTTTGACAATTTTATCATTTTTAATATGTGTTAAACCACTGCATTCTCTTATACATGCGAGGCGACCTATATAAGAGAATGCATTGGCACAGGGCCGTTCTGTTGGGTAAAGGGTTAATTGAAACTAGATAATCCTAAATGTACGGATAACTGTATCACCCAGCCGACCCACACGATCGGATTTTCACTCACATCACAGTTGTCAGTCATCATTGTTAGCAATTACAACAAATACTAGTAGTAGACCCAATATACACACCATTGTATATAGGAGGGCTACAATTTCTTTATATTTGCCAGCAATGGTAACTTACATCTCTCACTAACTACATGTATATAAGTGACAAACAATTATCACGAACGATGGTTCCATTCGCACCACAGTGTCCTAGTCGCCTTCAAAAAGTATCTCATTATGGTTTGTGGTGGAATGCATGCAATGTCCAAAAGTTCACTAGGTAAATAGCCTAGAAATAGGGCAATAAGCCTCTCCTGATCAAAAGATTCCACAAGTTGAAATGCCCCTAAACGCAACCTATCTATAAAGTATACAAAAAATGATTACGCGACGCTGCAAGTTCCGGGCAATCCGCTATAATGTGTTGCGGTGGGACTATATAACTTCGCGCACATACCAGGCAGCAAAATTTCGGTAACACAATAGCTGTGTCGCGATGAAAAACGACTCCTTCTCATCTGGGAACTTATGTCAGACTTTCCTTAAAAACGATAATTCTGGACTGCTGTGAACCAAACAAAATATATCAAAGGTGGGTTCCAACAAAACGCCCAAATAATGCTTCAACAGCCTAAAATATCTTCGGTCTGTCTCTATAACACCATACAAATATTGATATCATTGGAACCGGTTCATTGACCACATTGTGATGGTTACAGTTATGCCCTGTGCCAATGCATTCTCTTATATATGCGAGTCGACCATAGGTCGCCTCGCATATATAAGAGAATGCATTGGCCTAAACAAAAATCCGTGTGTACTATGTAAGACCATTCAGATTTACAAACATGACTGCCCTGTTTCGATAGGGTTTTCCAAACTGTTTTCTCTGGAAACAGAGCTGTTGATATATATTCAGACATATAGGAGGACAAACTCCAGTTATCAAGAATACTGGATATGTCCTGAAAATACACAGTCTTCGATGCAGTGTTGGATTCATATGAAAATCTCAATAATCTGATGATAAATACATCTTTAACAGTTTTTTTAGACTCGAGTAAACAAAATGACGAAAACAAGGACACTTTTCTATATTTAATGAATGTGATTAACGGAGGAATACCAAGCAGGCATAAGACCATGTCTGTGCTAGTCCTAGTTTTGAGGCCTTGTATAAGTTTGAGGTACATGCGGTGTACTTTCTCTAGTTGAACAGTGTCCGATTGAGAGAGACCACACACAAATTCACTACCGTATAAGCCTCCTGGTAAGACCACGGACTTGTAAATCTGCGGTAATAGCACCTGCATGCAGGCCAGCATTAGCCAAAGAGAAGAAAGCGTTCTTCGTTTTTGTACAAATATTGTCAACAAGTTGTGAGCGAAAATTATATTTCTCAAGCGGAATACCTAAATGAGTAACACTGTCGGTTTATGTTAGCCCACGAGGAGACATGTGTCAGTTCTTATGACGCTTAAGTGCTGCGTTAGTATTTTCATTGAACAAAATGAAATGGGTTTTGTTTGGGTTGTATCTATAACATCATTTCAAGCTGTATTCGACACATTATATCCATCCACAAGAGACTGAATTCCATATGCAGTTAAAGAGAAAAGTGCCATGTCATCGGCATGCGTTGGACACGTGCAATTTGCACCTTGCATCCCGATGACTTTAGATTTGACAAAAGATCATTGATATATCTATCTATCTATCTATCTATACTATATATTTTGAGACTTCGTATGTGTGTATGTGTGTACTTCATAGAATCCAAAACGCGTGTACAGATTGAGATCAAATTTCCTATGTAAGTGTCAAATCCCACCGACACGAAAGTGGTCGCGGTTTAGAAAAGCTCAGAGCACCCGTTCTCCACTCCCATTCATCAAAATCAGCTCAAACGGCACGGCCGGGGTTAATAACGTCATTATATATATATATGAAGTCAGAGTCTCCAGAGTTATACCGGAACAAACACGTGTTTACGTCGTCTTGGGGGTCCACGATGGGAGTCTGACTTCAATGCAATGTTATCGCTCGAAACACGTGTTTACTTCGTGTTGAGGTTCACGATGGGAGTCTGACAATTGTTATCGCTCGAAATAGTACAACGGCTGGACAGATTGAGCTCAAACTTCCCATCTAGAGGTAAAATACCACGTACGATGTCGTCCACGCGTTTTCCAGAAGCTCCGAGCACCCGTACTCCACTCCCAGTCATTAAAATCAGCTCAAACGGCACGGCCGGGGTTAATAACGTCATTATATATATATATGAAGTCAGAGTCTCCAGAGTTATACGGGAACAAACACGTGTTTACGTCGTCTTGGGGGTCCACGATGGGAGTCTGACTTCAATGCAATGTTATCGCTCGAAACACGTGTTTACTTCGTGTTGAGGTTCACGATGGGAGTCTGACAATTGTTATCGCTCGAAATAGTACATTAGGACGGGTACGAAATGCATTTATCTCGATTAAAAAGGCAGATCTCGGAAACGGGTGGAGCTATCGACTTGAAAATTGCAATGTGAATGTATCTTGCGCCGGGTACAAATTTTATCGGGTCGCCGAGCCCATGCGACGCCCGTGCGACGCCCATGCGCAGACGAGATATCGGAAACGGGTGGAGCTATCGACTTGAAATTTGCTATGTGAATGTATCTTGGGCCGGGTACAAATTTGATCGGGTCGCCGAGTCCGTGCGAAGCCAGCTTCGCGCATGCGCAGACCAGATCTCGGAAACGGGTGGAGCTACCGGGTACAATTTTTTCTTATTGAAACGCGTGGAGCTAAAAATTAAAAAAAAATATAAACAATGTTTCGGACAAGCCGCCGGTGGCGGGCTAACCTGCTAGTACTATATATTTTGAGACTTCGTATATATATATGTGTGTACTTCATAGAATCCAAAACGACTGATCCGATCGAGCTCAAATTTCGTATGTAAGTGTAAAATACCACCGACACCGCCGTAGTCGCAGTTTAGAAAAGCTCAGAGCACCCGTTCTCCACTCCCATTCATCAAAATCAGCTCAAACGGCACGGCCGGGGTTAATAACGTCATTATATATATATATGAAGTCAGAGTCTCCAGAGTTATACCGGAACAAACACGTGTTTACGTCGTCTTGGGGGTCCACGATGGGAGTCTGACTTCAATGCAATGTTATCGCTCGAAACACGTGTTTACTTCGTGTTGAGGTTCACGATGGGAGTCTGACAATTGTTATCGCTCGAAATAGTACAACGGCTGGACAGATTGAGCTCAAACTTCCCATCTAGAGGTAAAATCCACGTACGATGTCGTCCACGCGTTTTCCAGAAGCTCCGAGCACCCGTACTCCACTCCCAGTCATTAAAATCAGCTCAAACGGCACGGCCGGGGTTAATAACGTCATTATATATATATATGAAGTCAGAGTCTCCAGAGTTATACGGGAACAAACACGTGTTTACGTCGTCTTGGGGGTCCACGATGGGAGTCTGACTTCAATGCAATGTTATCGCTCGAAACACGTGTTTACTTCGTGTTGAGGTTCACGATGGGAGTCTGACAATTGTTATCGCTCGAAATAGTACATTAGGACGGGTACGAAATGCATTTATCTCGATTAAAAAGGCAGATCTCGGAAACGGGTGGAGCTATCGACTTGAAAATTGCAATGTGAATGTATCTTGCGCCGGGTACAAATTTTATCGGGTCGGCGAGCCCATGCGACGCCCGTGCAGCGCATGCGCAGACGAGATATCGGAAACGGGTGGAGCTATCGACTTGAAATTTGCTATGTGAATGTATCTTGGGCCGGGTACAAATTTGATCGGGTCGCCGAGCCCGTGCGAAGCCAGCTTCGCGCATGCGCAGACCAGATCTCGGAAACGGGTGGAGCTACCGGGTACAATTTTTTCTTATTGAAACGCGTGGAGCTAAAAATAAAAAAAATATATAAACAATGTTTCGGACAAGCCGCCGGTGGCGGGCTACCCTGCTAGTCTCTTCTATATATTTTGAGAACTCCTTGTATTCGAGAGATAGCCCACACCCTCCGGACCTCAATGATATGATCGTGAATGAGTATTAATATACCCCACTAAACTTTGACAAACACCAGTAATGGTGTGTAGATCATTTACATATCTCTCCTATATATTTTGATACAATCTATCTAATTTACATATCTCTCTTATATATTTATGTTTGTGTGTGTGTTGTACTTCATACAAATCTACGATTCTCGACCGATCGGGACGAAACTTGGTACGTGTGTGTAGTTTGACCAGGCGGTGGTCGTTGTCGTGTTGGCGAGCCCGTGCAACGCCCGTGCGGCGCATGCGCAGACGAGATCTCGGAAACGGGTGGAGCTATCGACTTGAAATTTGCTATGTGAATGTATCTTGCGCCGGGTACAAATTTTATCGGGTCGCCGAGTCCGTGCGACGCCCGTGCAGCGCATGCGCAGACGAGATCTCGGAAACGGGTGGAGCTATCGACTTGAAATTTGCTATGTGAATGTATCTTGCGCCGGGTACAAATTTTATCGGGTCGCCGAGCCCGTGCGACGCCCATGCAGCGCATGCGCAGACGAGATCTCGGAAACGGGTGGAGCTATCGACTTGAAATTTGGCATGTGAATGTATCTTGCGCCGGGTACAAATTTGCATGCGCAGACCAGATCTCGGAAACTGGTGGAGCTACCGGGTACAATTTTTTCTTATTGAAAACGCGTGGAGCTAAAAATTTAAAATATATATATAAAAATGTCATGTTTCGGACAAGCCGCCGGTGGCGGGCTAACCTGCTAGTACTATATATTTTGAGACTTCGTATATATATATGTGTGTACTTCATAGAATCCAAAACGCGTGTACAGATTGAGCTCAAACTTCCCATGTAAGTGTCAAATATAACCGACACGACGGTGGTCGCGGTTTAGAGAAGCTCAGGGCACCCGTTCTCCAATCTCAAATCACCGCAAAGGCACGGCGTGGGTTAATCAAGTGATTATTTAATGAGCGTTTGTTTTTGACGCATCTCTATAAAGAGCGTCTGTTTGCCATTCAACGTTATTTGCATCTGCAGAGAGATATACGGAACATACATTAAATTTAAAAAAACATTTGTTTCTGACCAACCCTGCGAGCACGGATGGCGCGCTTTGTTTTTACAGTATATAGTTATATACCGAAATCATCCCAGATAATCACGAATATAGCATCAGATTTCTCCCCAGATATACCGTTATAAAGGTACTGGAATCTGCCAATCTACGGGAAATTCCAGGGAATGCCGATTGAGCTCAAACTTCCTACCCACGGGAAGTGTCATATATATGAGTGTGTCCTTTATAGACTCGAACCGATTGAGCTCAAACTTGCTAAATAAGAAAATAGCCCCCAAGCCGTAAATATCAACAACAACGATATTACTAAATACACGTTTTCGGCAATGTGAGAGTTTTCGGGGAGCCGTAATGCCAACAACAACGACCGAAGCCCTGAATGCCAACAACAGATTCAATGCAATGTTATATATTATGCAGAGAGATTTCACGACATTACGACGGGTACGGCAGACTCAAAATATTATGCAGACAGATTTCCCGACGGGAAGCGTTTGTTTTAAATTCAATGCAATGTTATCGTAGAGAGATTTCACGAAACAAAGAATGCGTTGTCTGTCGTTCCTAGGAAGGGGGGATTTCTACGGGTAAATTTTTCCGCCAGAAACAAAAAAATTAATTAAAACAATTTACAATTTAATTAAAACAATTTAAAATTAAAAAAAATTAACAATAAAAAAAACAATTCAGAAACAAAATATATTAAATTTAAAAACATTAAATTCATATTCAAAAATGTCATGTTTTCTGAAACAAAGCCATGGGACGAATGCCGCCAGTGGCGGGCTAACCTGCTAGTACTATATAGTTTGAGACTTCCGTATATATATATGTGTGTACTTTATAGAATCGAAAACGCGTGGACAGATTGAGCTCAAATTTCGTATATAAGTGTAAAATCCCACGGACATAGTAGTTGTCGCGTTTTGGAGAAGCTCTGAGCACCCTTTCTCCACTCCCAATCTTCAAAATCACCGCGAATGGCACTGCGGTGGTTAATCAAGTGATAATTTAATGAGCGTTGTATATGACGCGTCGCTATAAAAAGAGCGTTTGTTTGCAATTCAACGCAACGCAGAGATATACGGGAACAATATTTTGAGTGCTCTCCGCATGCTCGATTGAGTTCAAACTTCCTATCTAAGTGTAAAATCCCACGGACACCGTAGTTGTCGCGTTTTTGAGAAGCTCTGAGCACCCTTTCTCCACTCCCAATCATCAAAATCACCGCGAACGGCACTGTCTACATTGCGTCATTATACAGACATGAGCGTGTTGTGTGATTCTTACATACTCAGGGCTTCCTAGGAACGCGGATCGGGTCAGTTTTCCGCCCTATGTGATGTTCACCTTGAAACGGGTACCCACAAATTATATATATGCGTGTTGTGTGATTCTTACGTACTTAGGGCTTCCTATGAACGCGGATCGGGTCACTTTTTCCGCCCTAGGTGATTTTCACCTCGAAACGGGTACCCACAAATTATATATATATATGTGTGCTACCTACGGGAAGTGTCATGAACGGGTTAAATTGTGACCCCGACCTGACCTTGACCTTGAAAATGATCAATTCAAGGTAAAATCGGGTAAAATATTGAAAAACCAAAAATTTATTTAAAAAAAAAATTTAAATTAAAAAATTTAAATTGTCATGTTTCTGACCAAACACGCCAGTGGCGGGCTAACCTGCTAGTATAATATAACAGAGGAGACATAATGTACTCCCTGCCTTGTTCTTTGCATCATTGGGATCCACCTAGAGCAACCACCTTGGTATTTAATGCAACAGCTAAAATTGTTTAACAAGTGGTAAAAGAGCCTCCAAATTTTCTCCTGTAATTGCTTCTTATGCAGTTTATACAATAATCCGTTTATCCAAACACTATCGAAAGCTTTCCATACATCCAAGAAACAGGCAAGCGGTTTGCTCTGTCTCTCGGATGTATAGGCTATACTTTATGTTACAAGAAAAGAAGACATGTTGGAACTTATGCCCCGCTGGAACCCATTCTGCAAGGAATCAACTTCACTGGCAAAGACAGTATGCTTTTCCATTCTCGATAATAAGTGTTTCTCAAAAAGTTTATATACCGTTGGTAGCAGAGTAATTGCTCTATAGCTATCGAAGGAATCGTTTGGTTTAGGGTGTCCCTTATATAGAGATATTATACAAGAATGCTTAGCACCAAGTGGTATATGTTCAAATAGGAAGAAGTAGTTGTACAAGGTCGCAATGCAGCGGGCAAGAGCCTCACCACCAAAATTAATATGCTCATAATTTACACCATCGATACCAGCTGCTTTGTTGAGGTTTAACGTGCGACAAAAAGATGTGATTTCCTTCATATTAGTTGGAAAAGTTAACAATCCGTCTAATGGGCATGTTGAATTTTTCATCGATTCAGTCTCTACAAATTGGTTGACATGGTTAGAATGTGATTCATCAAACTCAGGATCCGTTAGCGGTGTGGAAAAATGTTATAATAGTACTCAGCCCAAGCTTCAAGAATATCTGGGGTTTCTCGAACTATCGAGTTTTGAAAGGAGAAATGTGTGCTACCAAGTGTCGCTAATGATTTGCGTTTCGCGTTGAAGAGTCCGAAGAAAGTATCTTGATCACACTCAGCGCTTTTATTTATATCATTGTTAAAAGAGCGAAGACAATTAGTTGATGTCCTCTGGTATTCGCGCCTAAAAGAGCATTTGGCATCCTTATAACAGCGATATAAACCAGTTACATGTGATATCGCATACTATTGTGAAGTAAGTTTGATTCTTTCAACCAGTAAGGTTTAAGAAACTTCTTTAGATGTTTCTTTGGGATATTACTCTGAGCAGAAACCGTGATGGAGTTTATTGTGTTTTCATAAAATGTATCCAACTCAGACTTGTCATTTACGTCATCCTGTGGTAACGATGTAGCTAAATCTGACTGATACGACAATTGCATTACAGAGTCTAGCTTACATTTCTTCCAACTTAACTTACATGTACTATGGCTTGGTATTGTACTACTTCGAGGTGTATACGTGTAGTCATCGTACTTCATCATGATGTACATTGGCCTATGGTTGGACACATTGATTGCATCATCATCCAGAATTTCGCTATGAAAAATAAGATCAATGTGATTGATTACTGAACCAGGATAGCCCATGCAGGAACGTGTCTTGCGTGGATATTCAGAGGAAACGACACGACATTGACAGAGATAAACTTATTGTCCAAAAACTGATTTGGCACGCGCATCATCACGCTGAAGGCTTGCATTGAAGTCGCCCATAAAAACAACTTTGCCGAGAACACTGTATGTATCACGGAGGTCAATCAACTTCTGGATGTACTCCCGGAAAATGCAACAGTATAGTTCGTAGACCGAAGATAAACTTGGAATATGAAACTATATCTCCTTCTCATGTTTACTTGTATTCCGATAATGCGATCATCATTTATATCAAGAGGGGTTACTCTGCCCTGAGCCTATCGCGATTCCACATGAGGCATACGCCACCAGAGTAACGCTCGCGTTTCCAAGGGAGACGTTGACAAAAGTCATATTTTGAGTTAATGTGGATAAAGTAATGTAAATCTGCATCGCATAACCAGTGCTCGCAGATGCCACAGATATCCAGGTTCAGTTTATCAAGACAATTAATGAGATAACACGCAGACGAAAGGATACCAGTCGCGTTCCATATGCCAAGAGAAAACATTGTGTGGATCAAGATACTTTGCGCCGGTGGAAAATCATATCTTTGGTTCACCGTAGGAAGTTCGTCCTTCTTTGATAAATACTGAAAATGTGAGACACAGAATAATAGCGACCAAATAAATAGCACACACATGAACACTGTGTATATACGACACCGGAAGCAGTTAGCAACCCGAGTGTGTTTATGCTACACTGGGTGCAGATATCAGGCTTTTCTCGTAGACGTTGACACTTTCCAAATACGAGCCTCCGCAGGTGCATGGCCGATATGTTGTAGTCAATGGTAGTTATTTTCACTTTGACATAAATTGAAAGCTTCATTCATCAATTGACAATTTAGGCGAATACTCGCACGAAAAGTCATCACCTAATTTTGTTTCAAAATGAGAAAAAATAGAATAGCGCATAAATCTAACAAAACAAATGGGTATAATAACATATGATGATTTGATCTGCGTTATATATAACGTATCTGCTATCAATAAGGCAGTTTCTTGCCAAAAAAATCCAAATAAAAAAGCCAGGTGTACGGCAGTATGCAAATGTAGCCAGTGGAGAACTGCACTGCAGTATGCGAGTTCGGTGTACGGCACCATGTTTTATAAACACAAATCTAGGCATTGGGCGTTGATTTTGGCATGTACCTTGGTATTGAACTTCTCATTAACGCGAGTGATGTGGATTTTGAACATATTTGAGCACAAGATAACTCTATTTGCAAATATAAATCATTCGTTTTTTCCATGATTAATAAGACTTTGTGGCACAAATGAGGTGAATGCATTGGCTTGCGACTGGTTATTAGATGATATGACCACTGCCGATTCTCACAGAAAGATGTGTCTGAACCCAGAATGTGAAAGAAATAATCTAATTAATATATGTTCGTGTTTTGTGTAGTGGGTGGGATTGCAGTGTGCGCGACTATATGCATTTGCATGTATGTATAACAAGATATAACATGCTATCGGAATGTACGAAAAGCACAACCAGACTGTATAAGCTGAGACGACACGTAAAAACACATATACACCACCAATCGCAGCAGATAATCCTGATCAAGATAAAGAACGATGAAACTCCCACTTGTGTGACTATTGTGGAAGATCTTTCAGCAGGTTGTTTACAGTAAAGCTGCATGAGAAATCGCAAAAGCAGTTGAGCACACGTGTGGTAAGGAGTTCCGCCAAAGTTACGTTATCTCAAAGCGTCACATGCTGGAATCGCCATCGACCAGTGTAAAAGATGTAAAAAAAAACAAAAAATACAAGGCACCGGGGTATTTGAATAGACACAACAAAACATGCCATGCAGATGCACCAGAATTCCCTTATGATGTTTGTTCTAGGACGTTTTCCACCAAATTCAATATGGAAGACAACAAGACGGGGATGTACTAACTCTCACGATACCAGTGCAGATGTACGAAATGTTTACAAATGGCGATAAAACTGATACACAAATACAGTGTTTCCATTTGATAGCATTTATTCTTTTACCTCTCAATTGATAGTCACGAGTATGCTCATGCATGGGATTGACCATGTTGGGATTGACTGACAGAAGGATTGTCTCTTAGTTCAACACATATCCACGAACGTGGATTCGTTTATTTTATGTTGGTGTTCAATCCTGATTTTGTTTTACCTCACCCCCTTGAACACCAAAATTTCAAACTAAGAGAATAGCTCAATATATAAAGGATCTCAAACGAGTTACTATTTTATACGGAATTTATCAACCGAGTTCACAAAATTCGATTTGAGCCGAGGTTTACCGAGGCTCAAATAGAATTTAGTGGACGAGGTTGATAAATTACGTGTACAATAGAACGAGTTTGAGATACTTTTTATCACATGATCATATAATCGTTAACATTTTATCGAAAAGAACAATAATTAACAGCCAGCGAACTTTGTCCCAAAGAGCAGTGTGACGTCATTGCACGCGACGATATTACACGTGTCTATTACGCTCGAATATTACATAGAAAAATACTGCTAATCATGTGATAAATATGTTTTCCAACCATAGACTTTGTGGTTTAGTTTGAATTTTTCGACAACTATAGGTACATGTATAAACTAGTAGCAAACACATGCCTCTAATCGTCGAAATATTTCAAGTAAACTCACTTACACTGCTGTTGGAAAACAAAATCAGTAGTCAATTCAGCTTACTGTCTAAAATATGACTGATGGCTGAATTACTGTTGTAAAAGCCATTTTAACATTAAATTTTGGTTGGACAATTTGTTGGGGTTACAACTAAGTTATTTATTAAAAAGTAATGCTACATTTTTGATACAGTTCCCATCAATATCATCCGGACCATGGTATGGCTTTAACGAGCATCAGGGACGTGGCGACAGGGATTTGGGGTGACTCACCCCCAATTTTGGTGAAAAAACTTCAACAGTTGGAAATTTTATACCTGACACACCATTAGTTGGAAATTTTACACCACGTATAGGTTGAAATAGTTCTCATTTACTTTTCCAACCAGTAATGAATATGTATTTAGACCGCGGTTGAAGTTGACAAACAGCAAATGTTTCTACATTTGTTTTATTTCGATGTTTTCATTTTGATGTTTCCTTGGGGAGTGCCCAACAGCTTCGCCAAATGTATTTCCCTCGTATTCACAGTAAGAACATTTGCACACCGTTGGATATCTTTCAGGCTGAAATGAGAAACAATTCGGTGTTTACTCATCATGCATACCTCATTAGGAAAAAATTTTTGTATCAATAAGCGCCCATTGTGTTTGTACTGCAACTATTAGGACATCCTGCAGTACACTTGGTAATTGACTAAACTCGCATACTGCTGTACACTTCCCAGCATACTGCCATAGACCAACGTGCTAGGAAGAACTCGATATTTAGTGACAAGTGTCGCCAAATTTGCAACATGTTATATACGTATATAACCGCTAGATCAGTGGGAAAATACACCACGTGCAAAACTTGCGTAAAAATAAGTTATTATATGTGAACATACAGAGTGAAGTGGGAAAGAGCCTTATTTACATGTGAGTTTCTGTAAATTCGCTTTCTTTTTCTCGACAACATCAAATCATCCGATAAAACTCGTCTGTTCTATGTCATTGGAAATATATATGCTATGGAAAATACCATCTCATAACATTTTTATAGTACTGAGAGAATAATTAGAAGCCAAAACACTTACCCTGGTGTATATTTTGAGTCGTATTCCACTTTTGCCGATTCCACTTCCGGTTATCGAATGTACACAGTGATGAACAAAGTAACAATTCTGCACTTATTTGCCTTCATGTCTCTCTGAGGAATGCGAAACTGTTAAAAGAGAGATAACTCCATTCTGTAAAGGAGTTAAGTAGAGTACTGTCCCGTTTGTGTATTGGATTTGTAAACTTGGTATGCATCCACTCTTTGCATTGAACGTCGTCAGGCCAAAAGTGAGGTTCCAGAACGTCACCTATACGTTATCTACACACATTGATTCTTGCCGAGGTGTAACTCGAACGTCGTGTCCAGAAAATTCGGATGATGGTGTAGGGAATATCATTCATTTCCAAATAGGAATTCAAAACATTAGCATCATTTGTGCATAAGTTTCCGATAGCGTCGATGATATGAATAATGAGAACGACTACTGCTGTCAGATGCACGTCTGTGTCGATCAAAGTTTTTCCCGGGTTTACTGGTATTGGGGCGATATTTCGGGTCAGCGCCCCTTGACTCACAAAGGGAATCTCCAACAGTGTGATTCGTTGCAATAAGCTGTCTGGGAGGCTGTTTCCTTTGCCGAAGTAGGCGATTATTTCGGGGATTGTCGAGAGGAATTGTTTGCAGAGATTGCAAAAAATGCAAGATGCCACGGCTCACGGGAGATGCCAGATAGATATATCTAGCTATGTTACATCCTTGGATACATGTTTGTGATCACGCTTATTGCACATTTTAAAATCGGTCAAATCAGATGAAATTCCACTTGTGAATCTATAGGCCCGATCATCTCAGGTTTAAACCTGGTTTACGTAAACCTCTAGGTTTAAACCGCAGGTCAAAGTGACGCATTCGTCATATCTGGTTTAAACCTGGTCCAGTCAGACCAGTGGTTTGGCGGTAGTGCATATCGGGATAACTAATCGTACTTTCCTAATAAGAATCGCCTCGTTTTATTGATTGCGAAAATAATAATTACGACAGCGACCATTTTTTTTTATTGGAAATTTATAAGCTTGAAGCACTCACACCTATAAAGTGTGTGGGATAAGTTTTTGTCAATTTCGATATATATTTTTTTTTCCGTTTTATAAGCTTAAACCGGCAACTAATACAACTTATTCGGCGGTCCAGCTAAACAAGCTCTACCGAAGCTAAACTAGAGATGACGAATCTTTTCTTTATCGCGGTTTAGAATTGTCAAACAAGCAGTCAAATGGTGGAGCTGTAAATAATCTTGAGCGAGGGCATTTACAGAGCGGAATATAGAGAATCTAATATAGGTATAACGTGACACCAAACAATCTATTCACATTTGAAACCCCATGCTCAGGATGTCAGCTTGTCCCGCCTCTGGTATTTACACGATTAATTATCAATTATATTTAATGATGTATATACGAAAAGGGGAGAAATACGGATAGAGTGAACAAAAATAAACCCCACCGACAGAAGGAGAAACCTGCACATGGTGATTATATGATGTCGAATTGAAAAGGGAAACGTTTAACTGGATGTCGAATACACACGATTTAGGTACATGTACAATATAATTAAAAAAAAAATGAATTGCCGGAAATAACAGACTGATAAAATATCTCCAAGTGGCAAGGGTGCAAATATATAATTCAAGTACATTATCCTTTCCCAAAGGGTTGGTGTTATTTTTTGTTTATGGAGAAGAGATTATGACCAACTTAGATTTTACAACCAAATTTAGACTGAATATAGGAAAACATCATACTTGTTGTATAAAGTATAATTTGCAATTATATTGGTGAAAATTTTAACTATTGGAATGAATACAACCTATTCTCCAGTTTTAAATTCCAAACCCATTGCCATGGAATCGCGGTAACGTTCATGTTTAGGGTCTCTGCTGAACTAGATAAATATTTCCGAGTCTGGGAAACTATATGTTAACACCCCATTCGGTTAGAAATCTCCAACCCAAAATCTCCAACCGATCGAAACCTCTCAACTGATTGCCATTTATCTCCATAATTCAATCATATGTGGGATCGTCATAAACATTGGTGTGATGCACCCAACACCCTACTGACACGTCCCTGCATGAAATTCCCAATTGTTGAGTATTATGGTAAGAATCACCCTTGTCACATGTCTGTGGAAACCCTGTATTTATCAAAGGCAACTTCTCTCTGTTTATGAACCCTATCCCAAATATATTTATACCAACCCGTGCATGAGTATATGACATTTATTGGTCCCGTAAAAATTAGCACGCCGACAAAGGGTTAATGCAGAGGCGGACTGGCCGATTGGGAGACCGGGTAAATTCCCACTGGGCCGGAGGCCGGAAAAAATCTGATTCCACGTGATTTTCTATCAAGCGAGAATCCGAGGTTTTTTTTACGGTTGGGGGGGGGGTATATGTGGTTGGGCCGCTAATGAAACCGACGTGGGCCGCCACATGTGTTGTTTAACCAGCCGTGTATCCAATAAGATGTCACTCTTCTCACATAAATTCATGAAGTGAATTCCATTTTACGACGGCGTCTGAGATTGTCCCGATTGTAACCATATTTGGAACCGTCACTGATATGGAAGTCATGAATTATTCAAAGACTCCATATATGGAAATGCTACTCCAAAACTTTGACCTGTAGTTCTAAAACCACGGAACCGGAGCTGGGTGAATCTAAGAAATCACGGAACCGGACCTGGTACATCCAATATGGCATTGACCCCTAATCCTCATCACTGTAATGCAGTATGGTATGTTCACCATAATATTTTGGCGGGACGAAACGATAAACTGCTTCCTATATATCGATATATGAATTCATCGATAACCTGAAACAAATACCTGCTTCAGCATCAACGATCATTCAATGCATTTGATAATCGGAAAGCCATTATTTTCTTAACCAACGAATAATTAAAACAGCCCCGGCCATACCCCCATCATTAGCGAGAGATTTATTATAAGCCCATGAATACAACCAATACATATGTATAACACATACATAGATGCATCCCATAAGTGGTTTGGATACCTTATTTGTATATTATGAACTACATTTTATCATTTTCATTATCATTTCACTTCATTAGTTGCCACTTCATGTGTGTATACGTAGGGGGCGACAGGAAGACGGCCCATCTGGGCTATGTCGCCCCTGTATAATATCATTTTTGGTTGTGTATTATCACCATTGTCATAAGCTTGTAAATATTATATAGATAAACAATCATCATCCAATATGGCCGCGCGTTAGTGACAGGGTGTATATAGCAGATGTCCGTGAAATTAAACAAAAATCTGAAATTTGTTTAAAGCGGTACTGTACGCCATTTTCAATAAATTCCCTGTAATAACAACGATCTAATATCGATAATATATAGAAAAATAAATAATTTGAGTCGAATATGTATTTTGTAAACGTTCAGGTTAATAGGTTATCTTAAAATCAAAGTTAATAATTTGATATAAATTTATTTATGGCTGAAGCCATAAATTAAATTACGAATATCCGTATACAAGACGTAATCAAATTAATTAACGAATAGTGGATTGGGCAACACGTGACACACATGATCGTGTAAAATATTATGTTGACAAGCCTTAGGGGCGTAAACTCAAGCCACTCACTCACTAGTGAATATACAATAACGTATATGAGTATATAGGACTGGTGTGCATATAATATAACATTTATTTGATACATTTGCTTGAAAACTATATAACAATTTCTCGTCAACGACAATTTGTATTTTGCATTCCGACTAATCTTCAATCCGTAACATTACTTCGTACTCAACAGACTTTCAAATAATCGAAATCTGGTTACCTTAGTCTACGACTCAGAGATTATAGAAACCGACAAGAACATTTTGAGTACAGTATCCCTTTAATAAAAAGCGCCCTTTGTGGGAGAATTTGGGTAGAGTGGTTGAATGTGGGTAGAGTGGTTGAATGTGGGTAGAGTGGTTGAATGTGGGTAGAGTGTTGAATGTGGGTAGATTGGTTGAATGTGGGTAGAGTGGTTGAATGTGGGTAGAGTGGTTGAATGTGGGTAGAATGGTTGAATGTGGGTAGATTGGTTGAATGTGTGTAGAGTGGTTGAATGTTGGTAAATTGGTTGAATTTGGGTAGAGTTGTTGAATATGGGTAGAGTGGTTGAATGTGGGTAGAGTGGTTGAATTTGGTTAGAGTGGTTGAATGTGGGTAGAGTGGTTGAATTTGAGTAGAGTGGTTGAATGTGGGTAGAGTGGTTGAATCGTTTCCCATTTCTATGAATATTTTACAGTGATAGTGTAATTTTAGCAAAAACTCGGTGACATTCTACGAAGAATCTGTTCGTTCCTTTGGGTGTTAACAGCCGACTCATCGTTTGACGTTCTTCGCAGCGTGTAAGTGTGCATGCATGCTGGGGGAAATCCTAAGCTGTGGACAGCTGTATGTGTGTTATTGCGCTGCGTAGAACGCGAGAAAAAAAATTAAGTTTATATCTCTGTTCGAGTTCCTGTTACCTGGAATAGTCACATGTTACTCGGAATCTGTTTATAATTCCGGGAATAGCCAATCCCTTTATCTTGAGGCCGTTCTCGCGGACAAACATTGCGAGGTGTCTTATCTCAGTATAGTCGAACTTCCAGACACGACTGTGCACGGACGTACATTGTTCTGTCGTTGGATACAGAGAAAATGTTCGGAAAAAGAATGAGTCTCCTGGTTATTGTAATAGGCGAGTATATACGTGTACATGTGAGAATTATCTTAATAAGATTGCCATAGATATATAAGTTTAATTGACAAAACATCCTTATAAGGACGGTATGCACACATAATAGCATGTAATTAATTGTACGTTGTGTATTGAACAATATAATAAATGATATTAATAGATGGTAATGTATAACCTCAGTTAAGCTGAATGTGCATACGATCGTCTGGTCTGAATTTATTCATTGATTTTTGATACGATGCTCATCGCGTGTGGAAAATAATATTCGGATTATATGACGAATTGAAGAGCATGTATTGGAAATATTGTTGGATAAGATTTTGACAAGCTGTTCGGTTTGGGTCATTCTTTCAAAGTCTGGGAACTGTGTCTTCATAATGTTTATGAGTTCGAGACGTGGTGTGTGGTAAGCACAACATTCTAAAAGAAAGTGGTTTTCGTCTTCAATATAGCATCATCAATTTATTATTACTTAAAACGATTTTATTTGCTATATGCTGACTTTGACAGACTCTAACGTTTTATTTTTGCATTCGGGATGTTTATCAAAATGAATAGCGCATCTACGATTTGGTAACAAAATAAAACCTGGGTAACTTATGACCAAACCTCATCCGCCGAATTATGGTCTCTGCTCGGGACCAGGTTTCATGTAAACCATAATCTAGACAAGTTCCAGATCACCATGGTCGGGATATGTTTCCTAGTTTCGAAGACGGGATTATGGTCCGAATTGTTCCGTATTCTGGTCTTCTAACCAAGACACCCGCCTTCTCATTGTCATTCAAGCTTGTGTCAGGTGTGTTCAAATTTCATAGTAATGCATAATCCAAATTAACGCTCCCAAATTACTATTTATGGGTGCTTTGTATTACACAAATTGATATATTCTCACGCGAGGATAGCAGTGTGTCGTTTGCCAAATTGTTTTTCGAAATTCATTTTTATATGAAAATTTTGGCCATTATGAATAAAGCATGGAGACGGAAAGCTAATTCAAACGCACTGAATAGATCCACAGTCCCGACGAAGTTAGGCGTATAGTATGTGTAAAGTTTTGATCACGATACCTAGGTAATTGTTTAAAGCGTATATTTCACTATATATAAGAGTATTGGAAACTGTTTGTTTGTTCGGATTTTTCTCCCAGACCCCTGGACCGATTTCAACCAAATTTGGTGTGGTGACTCGAGATACCCTGTCGGAGGTATAACGTTTCGTTTTTCAAACTTTTGATTTAAAATAAAATGTAATTAAATAAATTTAAAAAAACACAACTTAAACTAAGCTCACTTTGGGCCCTATTTCAGAATCAAATAAATGTGAATATTTGCAGACCAGATGTACGCTCGTTATATATGTGTTTTCACTGTGGCCCGCGCCATCCAACAGGATAACTGGTATAATTCCACTGTGGGATTGGATTATTTCAGAATCAAATACCTTACTCGTATTTAAATTCGCGCAGTACTATTTTTCGCGCATCGTCGGTGCTCGAATTAATACTGAGCGAAAAATACTCCGACTCTAAATATAAAATATACCACAAGGAAAACAACAAAGTTATTTTGATGAGCTACATACATTACGAAACGTTGGATACCGAATAGACAATTACGCCTATACATGCATAGGCAAAAAATTCAAAACCATTACTTAATGCCAAGCACCCAGGGATGTGGCTAGAGGGTCTCCGTTGGGGGGTGTCCACCTTGGAAAATTCCAATTGAACCCCCCCCCCCTTGAATCAGAATCAGACACCAAACACAACTTTAGCATAATTCCATTTGCACCCCCTTGCACATCAGTCATCAGGCCTAATATCCTATGTATTCATAAACTATGTTGTTATATATGCCCGGTATAAGAAAATTCAGATACTTTAACCTGAGAATTGCATAAATCCTAACATCTAGTAGCCTACTCCAGACAAATGCACACGGCTACGGGTAAGAGACCAGGACATTGTGTCCATCCATGTGTGTTCAGCCCGGTGTGAGAAAATTTGGAAAACTATACAACAAAATCGCAAATCCTAGCATCTAGACTGGCCTCAACTGAAGCTCCCCCAGTGTTAGAAATTTCAAACCTCATATTCCCTCTTAAGTTGGAAAATTCTCCAACTGATGACCATTTCAGTCCACAAGTTTGACCGAATGTACTAAACTATTGTTTTGTTAAACTAATTAGCAGTTTTGTATTGGTCACGGGGGAGGGACAGTGACACACCGGGCCGACCATGGTTCGGCCCGGTGTTCGAAAATTTTGAAATCTGAACAAGAAAATCGCAAAATCCTAGCATCTAGACTAGCCTCAAGTCTTCTTAGAGTTGGAAATTTCAAACCTGACACCCCCCCCCCCCACTTAGGATGGAAAATTTCCAAATGATGACAATTCCAATGACAATGTTGACCAAATGTATGACAATATTGTTTTCTTAAATTTAGTAGCAGTTTTGACTAGTCACGGGGGAGGACCAGGACACAAGCTTTCCAAGTGTTGGAAATTTCCAACCTGTCACCCCCCCTAAGGTTGGAAAATTTCCAACTGATGACCGTTCCAACTAATGTTTTGGCAGGTATGAAATTTCCAACTTGAAAATTTTGACCAAAGTTGGGGGGTGAGACACCCCCCACACACCCCCCCCCCCCTCTAGCCACATCCCTGCAAGCGCCGTACAAATCATGGCAACATCGACGATGTTCAAATGTTTGTAAGAAATCCACACATTCTAGATTGCGTGTGATTGAAAGCACGTCCCCTCTGAGTTATCACACCCACAGCAAAGTGTTAATTTTTCTGAAGTCAGTTGTCTTCGCGGTTGTGGTTTTCTGTTTTCGAGTTCATTGCATTGCATGATGTGCAGTCCATAACTATTTCAATACCAGAATCATTATTTGGAGCATATAAGCATTCATCGCAACAAATTGATGATATAGTTATGTTTCTCACGATGTAAATTCACCATGATCGTGTTTAATATACACACGTATCTTCAGAAACGACTGAAAACTAAAACTGTGATCAGATCCAAGACTTATACGAAAATAGTTTTGTCAGTTTTGAATTCGCGCAGATAATGTTTCATCGGAGCCAAGATTGTTGGGAACGTGTGCTACTTTTATCTTATGCGAGTCAGTCCAATCAAATTACGTTTACATGTAATGTGACTTGGACAAAATGGCTGCACCCACGCCCGCCGAAGAATATATACGTGGAGATATCATAAATGAAATTTGGCAGAGAACAAAATAGCGCCCTGAGTTATGTAACACCCCAGTCAGATCGCCGAGCAGCCTGTCAATTGTTGCACATTTCTTTTGATATATGGCTGCCAAATGTGGACATTTTCGTGACATTTACTGCAAATTCAATTTGGAATTCACGTTTTCCGTATGTGTGACATTCGCGTGAAATTTTCGTGGAATTAAACCCAAGTTTACGGTATTTTCGTATTTTGAACGATACATGGAAAATACGTGCTATCGACTTATCTTTAGACGTCGTCATTTTCGGCCAGTGCATACATTGGTTGAGCTAGATAACATACCGATACAGATATACAATACTTAAAACACAGCTCCTATGTTCTACCTCGAATCCTCGCCGTTCTATCTTCCAAATGGGCACTTTACATGTATACCATGCTTTATATCACAAGTCGAGTGCACCCCGTGTGCACGAGGCAGGGTTCGCGCTTCCACTTGCTAAATTTGCCAATGGCAAACAATAATTCACATTTGGCAAAAAATATTTTCATTTGGCAAAAGTTTTGGCAAGTTACTTACAATTCCTCAATAAAGTTGAAAAATGTCGGTCAATCAATACCGTTCATTCAAGGAAACTATTACAATATAATTATATTAGTGGTGTTTTATAAAAGTTAACACCTCCATTAAGATGCCATTAATCTGATATCATTAGTATCGGTGGTGGGTGGAGCGATTACCTGTATTTAGTGTGATAGTGTTGTTTCATAGCTGCATGTAATCCTAGTGTGATGTTTCCTTCTGATGAAGCAATCCTTCTATCATTTTATTGTTCGGTGATTGTTTTATTGTTGTATGATAAACCACAATAGAAATGCGAGTGTATTATTATTAACCAACTGCTTTCCTATCGATATCAAACGTCGTTCAAATCGACGAAATATAAGACTCAATAAAGGTTGCAGAAAATGATACTATCAGGAGGAGCATTTGGCAAAAAATATTTCCATCTGGCAAAAAAATATTTCCATTCGGCAAATTATTTGGCAAAAGTAAATTTCGGTCCAGCGCGGACCCTGTAACGAGGGTTAGAGAACTCTCTCCATGGTTCACGCTGTAAAAGGCCAAATTGGCCAACAAAGTATCACTTGGCCAAAGTTTTTGTTACAGCAAAATCGGAAATCTAATTTAAAAACCCAAATTGATTTTGTAACGGGGACGACATGAGAATCAAATTGATAGTACGGTATATACTAAGTGATTTGGTGATACAGCTTAATGCGTAACACAAAAGGCATTCATGACAGTTCACTATCAAACAATGTAATAAAACAGTAACGAGGACTAACACTAATGAATCCTGTGTCTGCCATAAGGCTGAATGGTATATTGTGGGTAGTGGTATATTGTCAAGGGGCAATAGTAGGAATAAAGAAGTCTAGACACTGTATACGAAGGTATGGATAATATTATATAGCATGTAAATGTTATAGACAAAAATATTCATTAATTGTGAGACCAGAAAATGAGGATTTAAATTGGCCAAAAGATTGTTCGGCCCATCGTGAACTCTCTCGCTCTCTCTTCTTTTTGTCTTTCTCCCTCTCTCTCCCTCGCTCTGTCTGTCTGCCTCTCTCTCTCCCTTTCTCTCTCCCACCCTCTCTCTCACATCGATCGTTCAACATACATGCATACAATGTTCTTTAAATAAGAACTTAATGGTGTGCATTCTATATTTAGTCTCAACGATTGTCACAATTATATTAACACACGGCTACACCCACACTTATCAATGACATGCGGCATTTGGCCACATAACCTGACCGAACTACCCCTATACTTAACCTAAGGATCACGATTCATTCTCTCTCACTCTCTCTATATCTCGCTCTCGCTCTCTCTATTTTTCTCTCTCCTTCCATCCCCCCTCTCTCTCTCTCTCGCTCTCTTTCTCTCGCTCTCTTTCTCTATTTCTCTCGCTCTCGCTCTCTCTCTCTAATCAACAGACATGTATCCTCTGTTCTTTAAATGAAGACTTAATGGTGTATATTCTATATTTAAGTTTCAATGGTGGTGACAACACACGGCTATACCCATACCTACGCATTGCATGCGGAAATTGGCCAGATATCCTCACCGAACTACCCCAATGCTTATCCTGTGAATCAGGATATCGCCTACACCATCGCACCGACGGGTGGATCTCCGGGGTATGTGCTGACTGTCGATCACGTCGATACGGAACATGGCCCTGATTACGTCCAGGTAGGAACCGTGTGCTCAAAACGGTTAAGACCACCCGTTTTGCCAAATGATCCTCATATTTTAAAATAGATATTTATCATATGACTCAATCATTATTTACGTTGTTTACTATGTCATAAATCAATTTGATATCAATTACAAGTTCATATCACCTTCCGATAATTTGATTGGTTTGTTGACAAAAAGTGTGTTCTGATTGGCTGAATGGCAGCCGGGGGCCGAGACTAAATGCAGGTCAAATTCGTGCGCGTCAAATACACGAATCAACGCGATGCCGAAAATCTCGCAATTATAATCTTGTAATATATAGTTTTCGACATTGTTATACGATAAATAGAATATGTAATTCGTATTTATCTAATAAACATACGATATAATGTCACAAACTGAGAACAGAATAGCGCACTATATCTTCGCGTGCATATTATTTCTGCTAGTTCACCAGGTGTAATTGGGCTTCCGGCTCAATGAAGTGACGTCACATTAAACTTTTGCTGCCGATGTCATATAGCTATTTAGTGATTTGTGTGCGTGTTGGACATCATAATCAATTTATAGGTGTCATATGATAAATAGAATATGTAATTCGTGTTTCTCTCATATGATATTTATGAAACTCGTCACGAATTTTCAGTTTTCTCTCGCCAGAGGCTCGAGAAAACTGAAAATTCTTAGACTCGTTTCATAAATATCATATGAGAGAAACACTCATTTCATATCCTCTATGTATGTGACTAGTATTATTAAGGAGGCGTCCCATTAGTGAATTTTCAAAAAATATTAATTTTAAACAATCAATTTGAAGCAAAAAATAATTATCCTTTATGTTGTTTCCTGGAGAAGGGGACAGAACTCACTCAACACCAGGTTCCTTATTTAACAATAAACTGGTGCACAAATATGATTGCACAAATACATGTACATATATACAAACATGCTAGTAAATATGTAGCTCAACTATCAATATATGTAATATATCCGGGCAAAGTGGATGTATACGCCACACTGTAAGCGAAAAAGACTTCATGCACGCGAACTATACTCTGAGATCAACTATGAGAATAAACAACCTTTCATCGGCCGTGAAAACCGCTCAGTAAAAACCGGATGCATCGTTTGGTTGCCATATATTTCAATATGACTTCTTTTGGTGGCTCCCGGACACCTGCATCCGATACCCTACTACATGTACATAATACTCTGTAGCAGTGCTTTCAGCCGGCCTCAAGATCAAGAACGTCGGAGTCGTTCAACGCTTATTCCCATGATTACCGTTTGATGTGATAAATCAACCATTGTTTACATTGTTCTTTTGAAAATATTATGTTCCATATACAAATTATGAACTTGTGTTTTGGAAGATTAATAATTGGGCGGGTGGGCGGGGAAATTAAAAGAATTCTATAAACTGTCTGATTGACGCTTTAGGCTTAATATAAAGGGACTGAATCTTGGAGTCTAAAAAACGCTATTAGCATTGACCCCGACTATCCGCGGCATCTGATTAGCTGGCAGCCTACTCCTTTTCGGCGAGAAATGATACGCGGTAGTTGATTGGCTGGCGGCTGTCTTCACTTTCCGAAGCGTAATTTTGATTGGCTGACACTCTAAACGTAAACAATTTTACCGGCATGAATGAACATGACCATCTATAGCTCCGGTTATACTATAAAAAGGAATCTGAAGTACCCAGTGCCATTATATCACCCTTATCCATCCACCGCGTAAAAGCTTTTACAAGTAAAATTACCTTTACGTTGTTTCCTGGAGAAGGGGACAGAACTCACTCAACACCAGGTTCCATTTTGGGCATATTTATTGCCAACAAACATAATAAATTCATAATGACTGATTTAACAATAAATTTGTGCTCCAAATATGATTGCACAAATACATGTACATATATACAAACATGCTAGTAAATATGTAGCTCAACTATCAATATATGTAATATATCCGGGCAAATTAGATGTATACCGCCACAATGCTAGCCCAATCAATATGTCTGGTATTATTCATTGCGATAGCATACAGCCACAGAGCCCCTTGCTTGCGCCTGTGAATATTTGTGCAATCATAGTGCTAGCGTGACCGTCTATCAAGATTACATGAACTACCCATAACAGAGACTAGAAATTGTTTACCGGGTACTGCAGCACTATTAATATAAATAATGTTAACTGGACGCAGCATATGGACGGAAAGTAATGAACGTATACCTGATGAGCAGAAACATATTCAAACCCCCTTAGACTGGAAATAACAAGTTCCCTGCTAATTCGACGCTGGTCGTGCTTAGCCAGACCGCGCTGTACTGTCTTAGCCAAGTCTAGTTCATGATTAAATACAAACACAACAAGTTTCTTATTCTACCATAAGCCTCTCTCGAACAAAGCACACTTTACGCCTTAGTCCGGATTGGTCTACTCCAGTATTAAAGGCGCAGTATCCTTCCCTTCATAATTTGTACTGGCTGACACAGTTATAACTCCTCTCTGTCCAATTGGAAGTCTGTGTTACCATCTTAAACTCAATGTATGTTACGCTCTCAAACATTTCTATTTCACCAAGTCATTGTCGTAAATTTCCCTATTTCCTCCTGTGGCCCAAGTCTCCCCTGGTGGTGCCAGAGGAAACTCGATCTACGAGATCATGTGTATGTGTAAATGAGGCGCATTAGTTTAATAGGGGATTCTGTTTGACCCCAATGAATTGAACTTAACAGTTGAACATTCTGAAAGGAGCGATACTATCCCTTCAGACAATCAGAGTCCACACAACAACATCTCCCAATAAAGAAGCTTTGTCAGGACCAATGTTATCTGGGCAACAAAGTCAAGGGTCTCATAATGTAACCTACAAATATGCATGTATGTTCAAATTTTAGAGCAACAGCACAGTAATTTGATTGCCAATTACATGAAAAACCGGACCTGCCTTAGCCAAGCCAAGTTTGCATTTTTCTGAGGCCACAACCATTGGATATTCTGGATTACCGGTTTCTTAGACCTGGTATACACGGTTGGGAGGAAATAGCGGTTTTGTTAATATCCCATATGTAAACCAACAACTTGTGGTCTCCCAATGCACAATAACCCATTAATTCCCAACTAATCGCAGACACTAGGTGCAAATGGCATCATTGCTGCATGTGTCTAAAGAGGATGTCTCGGCTCATAACACTAAAATGTGAACATTTGATAAACATAAATTTTGTGATTCCCAGGTTCTGTCCCGGTGAATGTATGTAAACCATGACTACTTCTGAAGTAAAACCATAAAATTCAAACGCACATTCGGTTTAGCAATTTAACACGAATTTATATAAAATGTTTTGTATTCTCCTGGGTTATGTTTGGCCAGGTAAGAGGACCAGTAAACCAGACGATACAATGGTTGTGACCTAAAAATGACCAACATATTGTGCTCAATCTATTCGAATGTAGCCAACAATTATGCATGCACCTGTAAAACAAAATTATATATAAACATTCTCACATCAACAACCGGACTCGCCTTAGACCAGTCAAGTTGGTACATAATGATTTTATGGCATTCTCCAGCTTATGCCTATAGATTGTCACAAGGATTTCGAATGCAGTCCCCCACTGATTGATATATTCAATTTGCTTTGATGACTTCGGGATGCATCGCAGAGTCGGCCCGTCTGGTCAGTGTCCAAGGTTACGGCGTATTGTGGCTCCATCTGGGTGCAAGGTGTTAAATTCCATAAACTCATCAGCCCAAATCTAACTTATAATTTGCTGGCTAACGTGCATGTCTATGGGTAGGCCTAGGTCGGATATGCTAGCACCTAACAGTTGGGTATAACCACACCCAAAGTTCACCACCACATTGGGCTGGTTCACCCAAAGTCAGGCTGTCCTCTGCCGGGGTTCTGCACTGCCCCCATGCTGGGAAACAAGCCCTGCACCGACGGGTTGTTTTTCCAGGTGCAGGGTCCACCACAACATCAACAGAATTGCCATTGGCTCCTGTATTTTTCGCGGCTTTCTACATCAATTTCTCCACCAAAGCTGTATCCGGACTCTTCCCCTTGGCCAGCTTGTAGAATTTATGAAAACCCCTCTTTAGTCTTATAACTAGGTCCATATTGAGTAACTTTTGGTATTGATATATGGAATGGACTAGTTTCACATTATTACCTCCATTCCTCAGGCAGAGCCACACCGAGGCCGCTAATTTAACTTTCAAAGAGTCTGCGAGATAAACAAACCGACACTGTGTATGATTTTGATTATTTATGGAAGTTAAAATGCAGTGATTTGAAGGATATATTACGGAGTCATGGTGAACTAATTAGTGGAAATAAATCTACACTAGTCGCCAGATGCCATTCTATATTTACGAGGAATTATACTGCACAAAGACAAACTTCACAGGACAGATGTATGTCAGTGGTATAACATGGGTGCACTTTGTCGTCTGGTTTGGGCCAGGGCAAGACATATTTGTCGATCGAATAATGTTCGATTCTGAAATGTGGAATTTGCAGATATTGCCCAACCTTGACTTATTTTATAAATATGCATTTGTTCCAGAAATATTAACACGCAGGATTGAACGTGGGCTTGTATAATTCAACCTAGTGAATGGAGATTATTGAAAGAAAGACTATTTTCTAAATAATGTATTGCACATGCCTACATGTGTATTCTGCTTATCAAGTTGCATAGTTTGCATGAATTTGTCACATGAATATATATGTAACTCATTGTATATTACACAATTTAAAGGTACTGGAGGCCTTGGCTGTGGGTGTGCTGTGAAAGTATTTCGACCTGTCAAAAACCGCCACAAACAGAAAGAATATTAAAATGTAGACATATATACTCTGTCCGTATACTAATAAGAAATATCGCATAAACAGTATGTTATTGTCATATGTTTGACCATTGTTACTAGTATGTAAACAAAAGCATAAAAAGTTACTTTCCTCGTGTTTGTGTATATTATCATGGTAAACATAAAGAACGTTCTTTGTTGCTGAATTCCTGATATGGAACTAATAAAGAGCGTTTATATCATTTGTGTATGATCAGCCAGTAACACTGTGCCGTCTTCTGTAACACAACCAGGCTCTTGCTTACGTGTAGGTAAAATATAGTATAGGTCTTTATGATAGAATGCTGTTTACGCGATGGTCATGGTATATATGAACGAAACTGTATGCGTTTTAATGTCTTTCTGTTCACGGTGATTGGAACAAATATGAATATTTTCGACAACTAAGGCCTCCAGTGTCTTTAAGTATATTCCGGTATCATATTGCTAAAAAAAATGTATCTGATGTCTATAACCCCCAACGAAACAGTACATGTCTTTATTAGAGATATAGACCACTTGCTTTTTCCTTGAAATTATACATGTCAGTTTCATTGTCATAAATGGATTCACTCGAACGGAAATTACTGACGAATTATGATTCAATTTTCCTGCCGAGATTAACTAGAAATCATAACTGAGAAAAAGGCACATATATTGTGCAGTCAGTGGCAATACTGACACGATGTATACGTTACTGTCGTCTTTTGACTTGTATATTTCGGGACAAAACAAGTTGATTATATCTATTCATTGATTTATATTAATGCACAAACATATTCACTCAGGTACTAATGGTGGAAGAAAACATGTCAAGTATGAAATAACTGTGAACATTTTATCAGCAATATGGCTCAAACTTAGTGGTATTACCCCATCTAATATGTAATAATTTTTTTATCCTCCCAATAGCCCTTTCAGCATGTATGCTCACACTTGCTATGTTCATCGTGTCTTCCACTTCACGTGCAGTTAGTTGCTTGTGATGTTTGAATGGTGTAATATTAAGTGTTACTCAATCAGGCAAAATATCAGAAATTTCAAATCCTCGATCTGCCATAACATTGTCACCAGAGTCTAGCAAATTCAATACGCCACTATCTTTCACTATCTCCTTATCCGAGACCCTCCCTCCCCCACGGTGTTGTTATAAATGAAACGGTCCCATTGGGAGTATCACCAACAAGCACTTTGTATGTATTGTGGTGTTTGTAGTTAGACCACGTCTCCGATTGGGTAAGCATGGCGGATGGTATCTCAACGAACACTTCGGTGCAGTCCAAAATTATTCTAGTTGTCTGATATCCGTGAAACGATTTTGGCATTCCACTTCGGATTCTCTCTTGAGAAGGAAACGGGAATAATTGTGGTAATTCGCAATATAGAAAGTTTATCCAGGTGGTGAAAATATTTGAAAATTGCTCTGCAGAAATTTCAAAACGAGTAGAGATATCACGCACAATTAAACCAACTTTCAACCTCACAAGCACCATGAACAATTCGTCTTGTAATGTTAACTTTCTTTTCGGTCCAGGTTTTCCTTCTGTCATTCGATACATTTTAGAATCACGGCTGTCACATTGTCCTCGCCAGTAAACCATATTCTGAGCTTTTGGTTCCAGGTACTGGAAAACTGAATCGAACGATTTATAATTTGGAAATCCGGTGTAGAATAACATCGCCGAATCATCGTCCTTTATATTGTTCAGAATAAATCTGTTGGATTCATATGAGTAAACGACCTCACTTAACTCGCATATATAATCAGATGCCATGTCCATTTTGCCTTTCTATGAATATATGTGGTCACTTAGGGTGGATACACACATGCATGTAATGTCTGTATGTAAAATACATGTATTTTACATGGCCACACCAATAATTGACAAAATTAATCACCTGCGCGCGAGAGGTCAATTTCACCAGTGAGTAGTTATAAGCCATTATCAAACAAACTGCCATCAAGAAATTTCAGGCCAGTCATAAACATGTCGTCTTTCATGGATGCCGAAATGAGTAATTCTTGTCTGATATATGTTGCTGTTTTTCACGAGTTATAATTCATTTCGAAAAGTGGATTAGAGCCGGTCGATTTTATACTTGATTTGTTTCTGTCATTTCTTGGAAACAGGGTCATCCAAAACAACAATAAAATATGCAGAATTCTTTTATAGGATGATACCGGCTTGTTGAGATTTCTCTGATAATTTGAGAGCGAGCTCATTTGATAACATTAATTCAATTGGGATTGCAAATATTCATTATAGCGCCAAAAAATAATGCAGCTACAGCGTTGAAATTAAAAAGGGTGACACCCCCCCCCCCATTTATATATATGTTTCTCAAGCCAAAGGTTGAACAAGCTCCTATCTGTCACAAGCTTGAATTATAACATTTTCGACCATAATCCATGATTGGGGGAGGGGCTGGTTCTCGAAAGCTTCCAATAACTAAGAGAGTTAATTGAATGTATCAGCCGGAATTATCTGGGCAAGAATTACAATATAATGTTTTACTTAAATATTCCATAGTTGTAAATTTTGCGTATACATGTATAACTGTATAACACAAGAGAGGAAAGGTGACGTAGTTGGGAACTCGTAGCTAGGCAACCCTTTCGCCGAATGAAGACAAACAGCAACACCATGCATTCAAATTTAAAGCTGTATAATATGTTCATAATTATATGAATAGCATAAATTGCTGCATATTAGATTAATCACTCGTAGAAAACAGACACGACAGACATGACTACGATATTTATAAAGCAGGGTGTCAGGACTCAGGGTGCTGCGTGCACACCCCCGTCGAGGAAATATGCAATGGTGAATTCGGTAGCTTCTGGGATAATATAGCTCTCCGTGCATGTTGGGGGTCATATCCCCCTGCGTTGGGGAAGAGGCCATCACTGGTATTAACATCAATAGAATACTGACAATGATTTAAACAGAACGTCGACCATTTCAGTTATCGCGCGAATAATTATTTTAAGCGGCCTGACGACTTCGTCCCAGTCAACGGCTCTTCAGCGGTTCAGAGTTTAACTCACTGTGGTCAAACACAGTCGCAATGATTGGGTTGTCAGCGGACACATATTACACGGTGTATATGATCCATGTAAAACTCCAAATACACGATATGTACAGAGATTACATGCATGTGTGTATCCACCCTTAGGGTATATTCTCATTGCACACGCGCGTGCGATTAATCGCAGCGTTTTTTAAGGTGCGTGTTAACATAACGCAGAGCTATTAGTGATTATTCAACCACGTTCTGTGCGTGACCAATCATCTTCTGCAATCAACATCGTCCTCGAGGTCGCCGTTACACAATGGCATGGTTCACCCGACCAGCATATACTGTCCGGTACAGTCATTATCATAAATAATGGCCGACGCAATAATAAACGAAGTTCGCAAATATCCGTGTCTCTGGGATACAACAAAACCAGAATACAAAGACAGAAACAGAAAGGAAATGGCTTGGAATGCAGTTTCCAACGAGGTTGGTATCAGTGGTGAGTTTTGTAAAATAAAATCGAATTTTATCACCTGTCAATATTGTGAATATAGGCCTATATATTTTTTTTTGGAAATTACAGTTATCCCATACAACCCCCCCCCCCCCCACACACACACACACACACATATATATATATACTGGGATAACATTAATTTCAAAATGACCAATGAAGAGGCAGGGACCTGGCTATAGAGAGTCTCCGTTGGGGGGGGTGCAACTTAACCATTCCTCTTGGAAACCGAAATTCCTAAATGCGTGATCTTTATTCACCCCACTCCCTTGGGTTGACATTTTCGCTTGGGGTATATTTTAAACCACCTAGTTGGAGTCCGAGATTCCAACAAAATCCTATTTACCCAAGCCCCTTATATATATTTTGACATTTTCCTAATTGGTGACAATAAATTTACAAATCGGAAATATTTCGATCCTGCAATCCCTATGATCGGAATATTTACAACTGATAGACAATTCAGCCGGGAACTTGAAAACACCGAAAGTCAGGGGCGGCCAGGAAAAAACTCCAGGATACAAGATCCGGTGGGTGGGTGGTTCTGGGTGCCAATAGAATATTTTCTCAATGCCATGTAAAATTTTGAATCCATGTTTAAAGATAAATTATGACTACTAAAATGATTGCAAATGCGCAGACTAAATATAAACTGGACCAAATAGAGCGTTAATCAAGAGAAGGGGCTCCATCTTCAATACTGACCCAATATTTGTTCCTTTATAACACGATATCATGTGTTATAAATATCTTACGAAACGCACTGAAAAATTAATATTTTCGATTAGTTCTCAGTGTTGATTTTGGCATTTAATTATGCCAAAGTCATCTCATTTAATACTTCCGGTGCTTTAAATGGTATGATTAATATTGAAATATAAACAAATTTCTTGTATTATTGTATATATGATGTTTATCATTGGGTAGATGGGACCTCGGATTACTGGAACTAATCGATATAATGAGAAGCTGATTAATTGAACATAACATTCTAATTATTAAAAAACAAGTTTTCATCTTTGAGATGATAACATTTTATTTCGGTATATATGTTTCTGCCACATGAGCCATCCTATAACCCACACGCCCTTATGCACCGTCCCTATATACGTGCCTGCTCTATACATCATGACAGCATTTATATAACGTGTGTGTCTCATGTATACTACACTGACGTGAAGCAGGAACATATATACTAGTAGGAATGGTGCATCAAGTCTGTGTGGTGGTGGGGGGGGGGGGGGGGTAAATACGTATAAGTAAGGCGTACAAGTGTAGTGCAATTTGGGGTGTGGTGGAGTAGAGAGCGCGTTACATGCCCCTGTTTCTGCCATTTATAAAGCATACATGTATTCTACCAGTGTGTTCTTCCATACATTGATATTGGTTAATGCAACAGACCACAGATGGATTATTATATAATCGATACAGAGACTGTGCCATAGTCACCAAAAATAGAGTTTAGTCAAAATGGTTGGGTTATCCAAATTTGGATTAATGGTTGGGCCAAATTCCAGAAGTTGGGTTCAATTGTTGGGTTAGGTTAGTTTAATTAATAATCACTATTTTTTTTCAGTTGCGCCCCTTGATCAATATTTGCTGGATGTGAGCTCTCGTTTTCATATATGCTTCGCTGTATTGGTGTCAAACTCAAATATATACACGGTTAAGGCATCTCTTGTGTCGGAATTCAACAACCCTCCTCTATTCAAACGTTAAGGACAGAAATTAATCCATTGATTGGACTTATTTTTGGGATCATATTTAATGACTAGAATCTCAGATTATATGGTTAAAATTCATCAATTGAAATATAATTATATGTTGATAGGTTTTCTCTAACACCATGTTTAGTTACTTCAAACTCAAAGTTTGGTTAGTTTATCCCAATGTTTGATTACGAAGTTGGGTTACCATAACCCAATGTTTGGTCACTTTTGTCTAATCCAACTAGTTTAGTTAATATAACAGTTCTGACCCAACGACTAGTCGGATTCGATTAACTAAACGTTGGATTAGCAAACTTTAATTATGTTCAACCCAATTTTATCGCATATGTTAGCCGGTAACCCTATTTGACAAGTTTAGTTAAAGATACATAATCCGATTTAACGCTCCCAAGCTACTATTTGTTTGGTTTGGGGGTAAAACATATTTAATTCGAGTCGATGAACCCACCATCGAAGCTCAGAGTGATCAGATATCAATTTTTGAAATTTGTTATTTCCCGAGATATGTAATTTTTGGCGGCCTAGAAAATTAGTGTTAAGCCGACGGTCTCGGATCAAATTGCGGATGAAGATGGATAACACTAAAACCAAGTGACTTTGGTGTTAGACATTTAGCAATCCGGCCAAATTCCGTTAAACAAAATGTTGATAAATAACACGTTTTTGGGGCAATTTTATATTATAGTTGACTGTGGTTAGCATTGTTTTGGGGTAATTAATCGATTCTGATAACTGAAGCAGTATTTAATTTTTTTGTATTGTTGTTGGAATCTTATGGTATGGGGACCATCGAATCGGATTGAGTACCTTTGAGTGTTTTTCTGAGATTTACGGTGCTTTCCATTAAGCTTATCTGATTGTCATTACATCCGGATGGTTATTTAAAAATTCTCACCCCTTTGTCTGCCGTATCCTGCTATTTTCACCGCACCGAAATCGGAAAGGCAACAACTTGCGTACCAGGGGTGGTGCAATGGGTCCCAAAAATTAAAAAACATATAATTTCAATCTTGTATCCTGGAGTTGTTTCCTGCCCCCTTGCGGAAGTACGAAATGTTTCGACTTCTGGTCTTTCAAAATCATAGCCATATTAGTCGGAAAGTTCAACGAAAGTAGAAATTAAATTATATGACTTTGGTCTGAAAACAAGTTGAAAAATTAATCTAACAGCACAATTTCAGCCAGATGTTGGTCTGAATTTTCAACTGCGATTGTGCCAAGCATTAGTGTACAACTGTTGAAAATTTATGCCAAAATTAGAAGGGATGGGTGGGTCTCACACCCCATTACCCTACGTCTCTGGAGGGCATCACAGTTGACAATATGTTTTTTTTTTAATTATATGGACATTTTTCGCAATATGAAAATCTTGTATGGTCAGAAATTACGAAAGTGATGCTAATCTAGTCAGTGATATGTGTTTGTAAACGGGTTGTCGTCGATTGGCCATGTATGGGGAGCCCGTGAGTATCACCGTTTTTATACCGATTTTTATGTTTACTTTACCCATACCATAGTATGGTAAACATAGTGTGAACGTCCGGATTGACCACTCGTCGTTAGTCCGTCCGTCCGTCGCCTGTCTGTCCGTCCGTCCGTCCGCACTAACCAGAGAGTACTTGTGGGGTGCGATGAATTTAACATGAATTTAACATGCTTTTCTTCTAATTGTTTTATTTACAAACCATCTCCGTTATTTCGTTAATATAATATTTCTCAGAATATGTAATATATCTGAAATAAATATTTAGGAAAAAAAGATATTTGAAAAAGCGGATATATTAACGAAATAACGGAGATTGCTTAGAAACAGTTTATAACACCACAAATGATCAATTTCGTCTCTTTATAAATACGCTCTTTAAAAAATCGTCAGTTGTGGGTTGCACCCCACAATTTACTTAAACAAAAGATCGCATCCCACAAGTATTCTTGGGTATGTGCGGTCACCCCACAAGTATACTTTGGCCAGTACGTCTGTCCGTCCGTCCGTAGACGCTCTTTATAAATACGTTCTTTAAAAAATCGTCAGTTGTGGGTTGCACCCCACAATTTACTTAAACAAAAGATCGCATCCCACAAGTATTCTTGGGTATGTGCGGTCACCCCACAAGTATACTTTGGCCAGTACGTCCGTCCGTCCGTCCGTAGACACTTTACGCGTGGTGCGATAACTCGAACATTTTCTATCCGACCGGAACCAAATTTTGTATATGGGTTTCTCAGTCTCAGCCCAAAATACAGATCAAGTTAGAATATGGGTTTGATCCGAGTTTTTTATACGGAGTTATGGCCCTTTTTCGACTTCGAATTCATGCATGCTGTCATAACTCAAACAATTTTCATTTGATCGGAACCAAATTTGGTATGCGAGTTTCTCAGCCTTAAATACAGATCGAGTTTGAATATGTGTTTGATCCGATTTATTTTAAAGGAGTTATGACCCTTTTTTTTTTAAATTCGATATTTTCATTTCATTTTTTTAGATTGAACTACTCGCTCATATTAACACACAGTATTTAGTGAATCGATTAACATTTATTATGTTTTTGTTCCAGTTGATTCTTGCAAGTCGAAATGGAGGAACCTCAAAGATTACTTCAACACGAAACATAGAGGGGAGGTTAAGAAAAAAAGCGGCGACGGTGGTGGCGGAAAAAACGTCAAGTGGGCATATTATGAAGCCATGCTGTTCCTGAAAAGTTGCTCAGAGCCGAGAGCCACTTGTTCCAGCTTGGCTTATTCGGCACCCCCAGATTCAGCCGAGAATAGTAATCGCCCCAGTCCTGATCAGTTTGAAATTGAACTGGATGAGGACAATACTAACGACAATGAAGACATGACTTCCGCGAACAACACTGTCACCGAGAGCAATATCGACGTGCCGATTTTCGGAAAACGTAAAAAAAGAAGAGCAAATGACTACTTCAACGAGAAGATGCTTGAAGTGGCACAAAAACTCATCGAACCTGACGACTCATCACCAGAGGACGAAGTGGCACTTTTTTAAAAGAGCTTGGAGCCTTCGATGAAGGATTTTACACCTTGTAATTTTTCACTTGCTAAAATTCGAATTCTAGGCATTATTCACGAATTGCAGTTCGAATAATTGATACATAATACAGAAATTAATTAGTTAAATTTCATTGTTGTTATTATTGTTTAGCCCTGATATAGTGATATAGTTTGGATTGTTCTGAATTGTGCGAATATACACGGTGGTCGTGTTAGGAAAAGCTTATTTATCCCTCATTTATTAGCTCATTGAGAATTTTACAAAAGGTCGACTTTATAATGTCAGCCACCCATGACAACAGCATATAAAGTCGACGTGAACGATCAACGTTATGGATTAACCCTTTCTATGTTAAATACTGACAGATATAAGATAATAAGTTCAACAATCGTTTGTTGAAAATATTATCTGAACATTTGCAACCAATGGATATTAATGCTTCAGTGTGTGTATTCCAGGTATACATACTGATCATGAATTGGCTATACATGATGTTATATGAGTGTTTTTGCTTTTTTAAATTGTATTTCTACAATCTGCCATTACAAATGTTTTCGGCTATAGTGGTTGAACTCCCATAAAAAATAGAATGCATATATTTTGTTACAATCCGGTGGTTGACATAGAGCTCCTCCGAGGAAGAATTATATCGTGAACCGAATTGATCCGGAATTGTGCATTGGAATTCCCATTCAACATTGGTGCAAAGAAAGTACTTTCAGCTTCACATATTGTAATGCCAGAACATTAATGTGAGTGCTCATTACAAGTGTGTACTCTAATTAAAGATGGGTTTTCTCTTCAGTGACACAATTACAACCACATAATTTTTTTTATAAAACCCGATTTGAAGATTACGAATAACTTTTTATGTAAATGAAACCATAACAAACTGAATATATTGCTCTCGGTGACAGTGTTGTTCGCGGAAGTCATGTCTTCATTGTCGTTAGTATTGTCCTCATCCAGTTCAATTTCAAACTGATCAGGACTGGGGCGATTACTATTCACGGCTGAATCTGGGGGTGCCGAATAAGCCAAGCTGGAACAAGAGGCTCTCGGCTCTGAGCAACTTTTCAGGAACAGCATGGCTTCATAATATGCCCACTTGACGTTTTTTCCGCCACCACCGTCGCCGCTTTTTTTCTTAACCTCCCCTCTATGTTTCGTGTTGAAGTAATCTTTGAGGTTCCTCCATTTCGACTTGCAAGAATCAACTGGAACAATAACATAATAAATGTTAATCGATTCACTAAATACTGTGTGTTAATATGAGCGAGGAGTTCAATCTAAAAAAATGAAATGAAAATATCGAATTTAAAAAAAAAAGGGTCATAACTCCTTTAAAATAAATCGGATCAAACACATATTCAAACTCTATCTGTATTTTGGGCTGAGAAACTCGCATACCAAATTTGGTTCCGATCAAATGAAAATTGTTTGAGTTATGACAGCATGCATGAATTCGAAGTCGAAAAAGGGCCATAACTCCGTATAAAAAACTCGGATCAAACCCTTATTCTAACTTGATCTGTATTTTGGGCTGAGACTGAGACACCCATATATAAAATTTGGTTCCGGTCGGATAGAAAATGTTCGAGTTATCGCACCATGCGTAAAGTGTCTACGGACGGACGGACGGACGGACAGACAGGCGACGGACGGGCGGACTAACGACGAGTGGTCAATCCGGACGTTCACACTATGTTTACCATACTATGGTATGGGTAAAGTAAACATAAAAATCGGTATAAAAACGGTGATACTCACGGGCTCCCCATACATGGCCAATCGACGACAACCCGTTTACAAACACATATCACTGACTAGATTAGCATCACTTTCGTAATTTCTGACCATACAAGATTTTCATATTGCGAAAAATGTCCATATAATTAAAAAAAAAACATATTGTCAACTGTGATGCCCTCCAGAGACGTAGGGTAATGGGGTGTGAGACCCACCCATCCCTTCTAATTTTGGCATAAATTTTCAACAGTTGTACACTAATGCTTGGCACAATCGCAGTTGAAAATTCAGACCAACATCTGGCTGAAATTGTGCTGTTAGATTAATTTTTCAACTTGTTTTCAGACCAAAGTCATATAATTTAATTTCTACTTTCGTTGAACTTTCCGACTAATATGGCTATGATTTTGAAAGACCAGAAGTCGAAACATTTCGTACTTCCGCAAGGGGGCGGGAAACAACTCCAGGATACAAGATTGAAATTATATGTTTTTTAATTTTTGGGACCCATTGCACCACCCCTGGTACGCAAGTTGTTGCCTTTCCGATTTCGGTGCGGTGAAAATAGCAGGATACGGCAGACAAAGGGGTGAGAATTTTTAAATAACCATCCGGATGTAATGACAATCAGATAAGCTTAATGGAAAGCACCGTAAATCTCAGAAAAACACTCAAAGGTACTCAATCCGATTCGATGGTCCCCATACCATAAGATTCCAACAACAATACAAAAAAATTAAATACTGCTTCAGTTATCAGAATCGATTAATTACCCCAAAACAATGCTAACCACAGTCAACTATAATATAAAATTGCCCCAAAAACGTGTTATTTATCAACATTTTGTTTAACGGAATTTGGCCGGATTGCTAAATATCTAACACCAAAGTCACTTGGTTTTAGTGTTATCCATCTTCATCCGCAATTTGATCCGAGACCGTCGGCTTAACACTAATTTTCTTGGCCGCCAAAAATTACATATCTCGGGAAATAACAAATTTCAAAAATCGATATCTGATCACTCTGAGCTTCGATGGTGGGTTCATCCACTCGAATCAAATATGTTTTACCACCGAACCAAACAAATAGTAGCTTGGGAGCGTTAAATCGGATTATGTATCTTTAACTAAACTTGTCAAATAGGGTTACCGGCTAACATATGCGATAAAATTGGGTTGAACATAATTAAAGTTTGCTAATCCAACGTTTAGTTAATCGAATCCGACTAGTCGTTGGGTCAGAACTGTTATATTAACTAAACTAGTTGGATTAGACAAAAGTGACCAAACATTGGGTTATGGTAACCCAACTTCGTAATCAAACATTGGGATAAACTAACCAAACTTTGAGTTTGAAGTAACTAAACATGGTGTTAGAGAAAACCTATCAACATATAATTATATTTCATTTCAATTGATGAATTTTAACCTTATAATCTGAGATTCTAGTCATTAAATATGATCCCAAAAATAAGTCCAATCAATGGATTAATTTCTGTCCTTAACGTTTGAATAGAGGAGGGTTGTTGAATTCCGACACAAGAGATGCCTTAACCGTGTAACCCAATGATAAACATCATATATATACAATAATACAAGAAATTTGTTTATATTTCAATATTAATCATACCATTTAAAGCACCGGAAGTATTAAATGAGATGACTTTGGCATAATTAAATGCCAAAATCAACACTGAGAACTAATCGAAAATATTAATTTTTCAGTGCGTTTCGTAAGATATTTATAACACATGATATCGTGTTATAAAGGAACAAATATTGGGTCAGTATTGAAGATGGAGCCCCTTCTCTTGATTAACGCTCTATTTGGTCCAGTTTATATTTAGTCTGCGAATTTGCAATCATTTTAGTAGTCATAATTTATCTTTAAACATGGATTCAAAATTTTACATGGCATTGAGAAAATATTCTATTGGCACCCAGAACCACCCACCCACCGGATCTTGTATCCTGGAGTTTTTTCCTGGCCGCCCCTGACTTTCGGTGTTTTCAAGTTCCCGGCTGAATTGTCTATCAGTTGTAAATATTCCGATCATAGGGATTGCAGGATCGAAATATTTCCGATTTGTAAATTTATTGTCACCAATTAGGAAAATGTCAAAATATATATAAGGGGCTTGGGTAAATAGGATTTTGTTGGAATCTCGGACTCCAACTAGGTGGTTTAAAATATACCCCAAGCGAAAATGTCAACCCAAGGGAGTGGGGTGAATAAAGATCACGCATTTAGGAATTTCGGTTTCCAAGAGGAATGGTTAAGTTGCACCCCCCAACGGAGACTCTCTATAGCCAGGTCCCTGCCTCTTCATTGGTCATTTTGAAATTAATGTTATCCCAGTATATATATATATATATATATATATATATATATATATATGTGTGTGTGTGTGGGGGGGGGTGTATGGGATAACTGTAATTTCAAAAAAAAAATATATAGGTCTATATTCACAATATTGACAGGTGATAAAATTCGATTTTATTTTACAAAACTCACCACTGATACCAACCTCGTTGGAAACTGCATTCCAAGCCATTTCCTTTCTGTTTCTGTCTTTGTATTCTGGTTTTGTTGTATCCCAGAGACACGGATATTTGCGAACTTCGTTTATTATTGCGTCGGCCATTATTTATGATAATGACTGTACCGGACAGTATATGCTGGTCGAGTGAACCATGCCATTGTGTAACGGCGACATCGAGGACGATGTTGATTGCAGAAGATGATTATGTGAATATATGTGGTCACTTAGGGTCTATTCTCATTGCACACGCGCGTGCGATTAATCGCAGCGTTTTTTAAGGTGCGTGTTAACATAACACAGAGCGATTCGTGATCAATTACCTTCCTCAAACAACCACGTCCTATTCGTGACCAATCATCTTATGCAATCAACCTCGTCATCGAGATAGCCGTTACAGAGAATGGCATGGTTCACTCGGTCACATATACTATCCGGGTACAGTCATTCTCATAACTGATGGGCGATAAAATAATAAATGAAGTACGGAAAGGAAATGGCTTGGAAAGAAGTTTCCAACGTATCGCTAGCATCAGTGGTGATTTTTGTAGAATTCAGTCAAATTATATTACCTGTCAGTCTCGCGCAACACTGTACCCAAGATTGTGAATATATAGATTGATAGTAATGTGCCGTTTAGCATGTGCGATCACTGATGATAAGCCGCCAATGGCGATTAAATTGAAATCAATCGCTCATGCATGCGAACAGCGTCCTGGCGACAGAATTCGACCTGAAACGTTGCGTGTGTGACTCTTAAGGTCGAATTCTGAGTCCCATCACTTATTCTATTTGAATGGTGGTTCGTGAATTATAGTACCGCGTTGTCGCTGTTGCCAGCGGCTATACAAATGAGCACTCGATGATGGGGGTCTGAAAAAAAACGTTCATACACAGGGTTGAACATACAAATCCCTCCCAACCATGGGTCTACCATCCTCCCTACATGCAAATCTATTTGTTTTTCTCCCAACAAATTGGGGTCTCATCCCCTCTTTCCCCATAATTTTTACTGGATATCATATGTTTGAGTACAAATGTTTTAAATGAGCTTTATTCAGAAAGACGATTTTTGTCAGACCTAGCTAACTATATATAAGGTAAAATGTTGAAAGATCTAATTCAACCACTTGAATCGTACACTTTTGATAATCTTGAGTGATAATAACAAATATATACATAAAACTCCTGTAATCTGGGTTGTGATCGTACTATATAGTGTTATATACGTTTCAAGCTGGAATAAAATATGCATATTTATGCCCAACTACATGGAATTGAACCCTCTATTTCTAATTATAATTAGCTAGATATAATTGTGTCCTCAAAACTTATGTCATTTTGATGGCATGGCTCGTTATACTCAACTTATACCTGAGTAAATCTAACTGAGGAAAATTAAAGTTAATGTGTCAGCATATATAGTAGGCCTGTATGTGGTCACCCCCAACCGAAAGTACTTTATCATCCTCCAACCTACCCTAGACCTGTGTATGAATGTGTTCGTCAGACCCCCACCCCTATTGGGGGAACTCTTAGCAGTGGGAGGAAGGAATGCCATCGAACACACACATATAGAGCAGCTCGACCTTAAAAAACGCTGCGATTAATCGCACGCGCGTGTGCAATGAGAATAGACCCTTAGTTGGGTAATCGCATGCCTCAGGCTTTCGACGTCTACTTTGTAGCATTCTTTCAACATTATTATTCGAGTAACTGTGATCGTCTTTGAAGTCGATATGATCTGGGAAAATATGCTCTGTTTGAGTTGAAGCCTCTGATGTATGGATCTCAGTCTGCGACGCAACTCCTGACTCAATAATCTACAATAATAATTCATTAAACTTTTAGAACGCATATATAATTAGGTGCAAAAATAGTTGATTAAATATTGAAATTTTCGAAGGTATATTTATAACATTTCCCATCTCAGTTAAATTATGGGCATGTGAAAAGTTTAACTGGACATATGTCTATCCCACAATACCACATGTATTATTCTTTTTTGGCCTAATATACTTGAGGATTATCAGCGTTGGCCATGTGTTCTGTGATGGGAACCATTATTTAAACAGTTGCTACAATGATGCTAATAAGACATTTATCTTTCATTTCAAGTTTGCAGTGGTAGATGTACTTAACATGGTTGAGTTATAACATGTACGTTTCCATGGTAACTCCGATGAACAGTGCCCTTGTCACTGGGGATCAGTGTACACTGAGTCACTGACCATGCACATGAGAAGATCAATTTACTTTCAGAAAAGTTCTCCCTGTGCGAAACAAAAGGAGAACAATGTAATTGTACTTGCTCTCGCTGATCGTTAACTGACTAAACAATAACAGATTTGAAAGACAGACCAATTGGGTTTTAACATAACCACAAATCATGTAGCGATTTTGCCTACATGGGGAAACCGAAAAATGCATGGTTAACTGATCATGATGGAAGGCTTACATGATAGTTGTTTAGGCTTAATGTATAGTCATTTTCACAATGGAGTTTGTTTAAATTTGTTTTGTATTTATAACAGGAAGAGGCAAAAGTGTGTAATAGCAAAGTTCGGCAACAATTATCGCTGTCGAGGAAAACAAATTAGGTTTGAGGTCCTGAACATGGATTTTGGTCAGTCGAAACATGGATATTGTTTTGACCTTTTTATACCGGTACCGGTATGTACTGGTGCATGAAGTAATTTTACATGTATGATGTGCATGGCGGATCTCAAACATACATGTATCTTCAACATCGATTAAGAACTGTGTCTGTAGTACTGGTAGCTGCGTAAATTTAAAACTGAGCGAAGAATAATGATGTTCATATAATATACTAGCCGATGAGCCCGACGATGTCCGGGCTAATCAAAAACCAAATTTCAAGGCGTTAGCTCCACCCGTTTCCGAGATCTGGTCTGCGCATGCGCGAAAACCAAATTTCAAGTCGATAGCTCCACCCGTTCCGAGACAGACAGACAGACACACAGACACACAGACAGTTCTTCTAAAATATATAATAGACTAGCCGATGAGCCCGACGTTGTCCGGGCTATTCAAAAACCAAATTTCAAGTCGATAGCTCCACCCGTTTCCGAGATCTGGTCTGCCCATGCGCGAAGCTGGCGTCGCACGGGCTCGGCGACCCGATAAAATTCGTATCCGGGGCAAGATACATTCACATACCAAATTTCAAGTCGATAACTCCACCCGTTTCCGAGATCTCGTCTGTGCATGCGCGAAGCTGGCGTCGCACGGGCTCGGCGACCCGATAACATTCGTATCCGGGGCAAGATACATTCACATAGCAGATTTCAAGTCGATAGCTCCACCCGTTTCCGAGATCTCGTATGCGCATGCGCGAAGCTGGCGTCGCACGGGCTCGGCGACCCGATAAAATTCGTATCCGGGGCAAGATACATTCACATAGCAAATTTCAAGTCGATAGCTCCACCCGTTTCCGATATCTCGTCTGCGGATGCGCTGCACGGGCGTGGCACGGGCTCGCCAATACGACAACGACGACCTCCTGGTCAAACTACACACACGTACCAAGTTTCGCCCCGATCGGTCGAGAATCGTAGATTTGTATTAATGACAGACAGACAAACAAACAGACAAACAGACAGACAGACAGAGGTCTTCAAAATATATATGAGACTAGCCGATGAGCCCGACGTTGTCCGGGCTATTCAAAAACCAAATTTCAAGGCGATAGCTCCACCCGTTTCCAAGATCTGGTCTGCGCATGCGCGAAAACCAAATTTCAAGTCGATAGCTCCACCCGTTTCCGAGATCTCGTCTGCGCATGCGCGAAGCTGGCGTCGCACGGGCTCGGCGACCCGATAAACTTCGTATCCGGGGCAAGATACATTCACATAACAAATTTCAAGTCGATAGCTCCACCCGTTTCCGAGATCTCGTCTGCGCATGCGCTGCACGGGCTCGCCAATGCGACAACGACGACCGCCTGGTCAAACTACACACACGTACCAAGTTTCGTCCCGATCGGTCGAGAATCGTAGATTTGTATTAATGACAGACAGACAAACAAACAGACAGACAGACAGACAGACAGAGGTCTTCAAAATATATATGAGACTAGCCGATGAGACCGACGTTGTCCGGGCTATTCAAAAACCAAATTTCAAGGCGATAGCTCCACCCGTTTCCAAGATCTGGTCTGCGCATGCGCGAAAACCAAATTTCAAGTCGATAGCTCCACCCGTTTCCGAGATCTCGTCTGCGCATGCTCGAAGCTGGCGTCGCACGGGCTCTGCGACCCGATAAAATTCGTAACCGGGGCAAGATACATTCACATACCAAATTTCAAGTCGATAGCTCCACCCGTTTCCGAGATCTCGTCTGCGCATGCGCGAAGCTGGCGTCGCACGGGTTCGGCGTCCCGATAAAATTCGTATCCTGGGCAAGATACATTCACATAGCAAATTTCAAGTCGATAGCTCCACCCGTTTCCGAGATCTCGTCTGCGGATGCGCTGCACGGGCGTCGCACGGGCTCGCCAATACGACAACGACGACCGCCTGGTCAAACTACACACACGTACCAAGTTTCGTCCCGATCGGTCGAGAATCGTAGATTTGTATTAATGACAGACAGACAAACAAACAGACAGACAGACAGACAGACAGAGGTCTTCAAAATATATATGAGACTAGCCGATGACACCGACGTTGTCCGGGCTATTCAAAAACCAAATTTCAAGGCGATAGCTCCACCCGTTTCCAAGATCTCGTCTGCGCATGCGCGAAGCTGGCGTCGCACGGGCTCGGCGACCCGATAAAATTCGTATCCGGGGCAAGATACATTCACATACCAAATTTCAAGTAGATAGCTCCACCCGTTTCCGAGATCTCGTCTGCGCATGCGCGAAGCTGCGTCGCACGGGCTCGGCGACCCGATAAAATTCGTATCCGGGGCAAGATACATTCACATACCAAATTTCAAGTCGATAGCTCCACCCGTTTCCGAGCTCTCGTCTGCGCATGCGCGAAGCTGGCGCCGCACGGGCTCGCCAATACAACAACGTCCACCGCCTGGTCAAACTACACACACGTACCAAGTTTCGTCCCGATCGGTCGAGAATCGTAGATTTGTATAAATGACATACAGACAGACAGACAGACAGACAAACAGAGGTCTTCAAAATATATATGAGACTAGCCGATGTGCCCGACGTTTTCCGGGCTATTCTAAAACCAAATTTCAAGTCGATAGCTCTACCCAGCGCTATTCGAAAACCAAATTTCAAGTCGATAGCTCTACCCGTTTTCGAGATCTGGTCTGCGCATGCGCGAAGCTGGCATCGCACGGGCTCGGCGACCCGATAAAATTCGTATCCGGGGGAAAGATACATTCACATAGCAAATTTCAAGTCGATAGCTCCACCCGTTTCCGAGATATGGTCTGCGCATGCGCGAAGCTGGCGTCGCACGGGCTCGGCGACCCGATAACATTCGTATCCGGGGCAAGAAACATTCACATAGCAGATTTCAAGTCGATAGCTCCACCCGTTTCCGAGATCTCGTATGCGCATGCGCGAAGCTGGCGTCGCCCGGGCTCGGCGACCCGATAAAATTCGTATCCGGGGCAAGATACAATCACATAGCAAATTTCAAGTCGATAGCTCCACCCGTTTCCGAGATCTCGTCTGGGCATGCGCGAAGCGGGCGCCGCACGGGCTCGCCAATACGACAACGTCCACCGCCTGGTCAAACTACACACACGTACCAAGTTTTGTCCAGATCGGTCGAGAATCGTAGATTTGTATAAATAACAGACAAACATACATACAAACAGACAGACAGTGGTCTTCAAAATATATATGAGAAAGCTGGCGTCGCACGGGCTCGGCGATCCGATAAGATTCGTATCCGGGGCATGATACATTCACATAGCAAATTTCAAGTCGATAGCTCCACCCGTTTCCGAGATCTCGTCGGCGCATGCGCGAAGCGGGCGCCGCACGGGCTCGCCAATACGACAACGTCCACCGCCTGGTCAAACTACACACACGCACCAAGTTTTGTCCCGATCGGACGAGAATCGTAGATTTGTATTAATGACAAACATACAGACAAACATACAGACAGACAAACATACAGAGGTCTTCAAAATATATATGAGACTAGCCGACGAGCCCGACGTTGTCCGGGCTATTCAAAAACAAAATTTCAAGTCGATGAGCCAGACGTTGTCCGGGCTATTCAAAAACCAAATTTCAAGTCGATAGCTCTACCCGTTTCCGAGATCTGGTCTGCGCATGCGCGAAGCTGGCGTCGCACGGGCTCGGCGACCCGATATAATTCGTATCCGGGGCAAGATACATTCACATACCAAATTTCAAGTCGATAGCTCCACCCGTTTCCGAGATCTCGTATGCGCATGCGCGAAGCTGGCGTCGCCCGGGCTCGGCGACCCGATAAAATTCGTATCCGGGGCAAGATACAATCACATAGCAAATTTCAAGTCGATAGCTCCACCCGTTTCCGAGATCTCGTCTGGGCATGCGCGAAGCGGGCGCCGCACGGGCTCGCCAATACGACAACGTCCACCGCCTGGTCAAACTACACACACGTACCAAGTTTTGTCCAGATCGGTCGAGAATCGTAGATTTGTATAAATAACAGACAAACATACATACAAACAGACAGACAGTGGTCTTCAAAATATATATGAGAAAGCTGGCGTCGCACGGGCTCGGCGATCCGATAAGATTCGTATCCGGGGCATGATACATTCACATAGCAAATTTCAAGTCGATAGCTCCACCCGTTTCCGAGATCTCGTCGGCGCATGCGCGAAGCGGGCGCCGCACGGGCTCGCCAATACGACAACGTCCACCGCCTGGTCAAACTACACACACGCACCAAGTTTTGTCCCGATCGGACGAGAATCGTAGATTTGTATTAATGACAAACATTCAGACAAACATACAGACAGACAAACATACAGAGGTCTTCAAAATATATATGAGACTAGCCGACGAGCCTGACGTTGTCCGGGCTATTCAAAAACAAAATTTCAAGTCGATGAGCCAGACGTTGTCCGGGCTATTCAAAAACCAAATTTCAAGTCGATAGCTCTACCCGTTTCCGAGATCTGGTCTGCGCATGCGCGAAGCTGGCGTCGCACGGGCTCGGCGACCCGATATAATTCGTATCCGGGGCAAGATACATTCACATACCAAATTTCAAGTCGATAGCTCCACCCGTTTCCGAGATATCGTCTGCGCATGCGCGAAGCTGGCGTCGCACGGGCTCGGCGACCAGATAAAATTCGTATCCGGGACAAGATACATTCACATAGCAAATTTCAAGTCGATAGCTCCACCCGTTTCCGAGATCTCGTCTGCGCATGCGCAAAGCGGGCGCCGCACGGGCTCGCCAATACGACAACGTCCACCGCCTGGTCAAACTACACACACGTACCAAGTTTCGTCCCGATCGGTCGAGAATCGTAGATTTGTATTAATGACAAACAAACAGACAGACAAACATACAGACAGACAGAGGTCTTCAAAATATATATAAGATGCGCATGCGCGAAGCTGGCGTCGTACGGGCTCGGCGACCCGTTAAAATTCGCATCCGGGGCAAGATACATTCACATACCAAATTTCAAGTCGATAGCTCCACCCGTTTCCGAGATCTCGTCTGCGCATGCGCGAAGCTGGCGTCGCACGGGTTCGGCGACCCGATAAAATTCGTATCCGGGGCAAGATACATTCACATACCAAATTTCAAGTCGATAGCTCCACCCGTTTCCGAGATCTCGTCTGCGCATGCGCGAAGCGGGCGCCGCACGGGCTCGCCAATACGACAACGTCCACCGCCTGGTCAAACTACACACACGCACCAAGTTTCGTCCCGATCGGTGGAGAATCGTAGATTTGTATAAATGACAAACATACAGACAGACAGACAGACAAACAAACAGACAGAGGTCTTCAAAATATATATGAGATGAGCGAGAGACTATTATAATATTACAAATATTAGGATGAAAGTTAAAAAATAATAGCTGGAGTACAGGTATATGGTAACGGACATAATTTCCATGAAAGGGTTCAATGGTTCCACTATCGATGATGTTGCAACTTTCATTTACGAAGACAATTCCTGCTACGGTATTTCCTAATTGCACTCACGATTAACTTGAAGATGAAGTATACTATAAACATACTAGTAGTCTCATTCGAGATCACTGAATAAAGATCAGAATGCAAAATGCCGACTTCCTCCCATTACAACACTTGTCCGGGTATGTTGTCGTGGGTGCATTACGCTGTCCGATCGGGCAAGGACATTAATGGCTGACCCGGCCGTGTACACGCCTCTGTGTGTGCACGTTAAAGAACGCTACTGGAGTCACCACATGGTTATAAAGTTACTCGGCCATTATAGCACTTGGACCAGTGCATCTACAACCAGTATTGGTTCCTGCACTGTAATATCTACAGATACAGATAGTGGTGAAGGTGAAGCCATTTGCTATTGCAGAATCAGAGAATGGTAGAATGGTTACCAGTTTAGTCTGATAGTCTAGTCGTAATTCTCAGAAAAGACATTTCTAGAAGCATTTCCGCGGAAAAGTGTCAAACCAACTTTTTTACCATAATTCGAAGGTGCCGAACACGAATAGACTGCCTGTCGTCCGATTGGATGAACATAGGGTTCAATAAAAGGCTTTTAAAATCTTCGTGTTTTCTTCGTTGGGGGGGGGGGGTGTTGATACGGCGCATCGTACAACGTAATATGAAATCACGTAACTGGTCTTGAACTTACTCAAACTTATATACTCCTCGCGGAACGTTCAAAGCCGCGTTGTATCATGATACTATCATCACAGTAATAATTCTGAAACATTAACATCATAGTAATCAGGTACCTACGGTAAGACATTGCTGTTTTGTATATTTATCGACGATTCTCGTAAGAATTCTCTTATAGTCCGGGAGCCAACAGGGGTACCCTTGCACCCCCGGGACTTAACATCACCCCACTCATTTTGTTCTTTATTATGTCCTTGAACTTTTAAGCAATGATAACAAGAAAAAAATGTGGCCGTGTAGACTCCAGACAAGAATGCGTCCATCCTGGCCGCCGTTTTTCAGGTCAGACCCTAAGTCAGTTTTATGCAAATTATAGCGGGGAAATCTATTAAAATGTATACAAATGTATATATTTTCGTAAAGCTAAGACATATTGACACTTTTTTGACTCAAAACTGAAACTCACCCTCGAAGATGGCCGCCAAAATGGCCGCCGGACGTTGAAAATATGACGTTTTTTCACAAATATCTTTTAGATCAGTTCATGTTGTTTGGAACTGGTTGAGTAATATGACTTTATTTTGAGTTTTGTATATTAACTGATCATTGGAGCTGCGTGTATGAGTACGGTATACAGTGAGTTGCTGAATTGTCATGTGTGAGGTGTATATGCAAGTATGGAAGGTATAAATGGTCATGTGTGTGGATATTGGTATATCTGGAAGGGCTCACCATTGGTGAGGTGTATATGTATACCTGGATTGACCCTATGGTCATGGGTATGGCGAATAGGTATACATGTAGTGGCCATATGGTCCATAGTGAGATGAATATGTATACACTGACTGAATGTATGATCGTGAATGTGATGAATATGAATACATATAGTGACTATATGGTCATGAGCCAGGTGTAGGAGTATACCTGGTGTTCATGTATGGTGAATCGTGGCTGTATCGTCATTTGTGGTATGTACGGGTATAACCAAGTATGGCTGTATGGTTAGGCGTATGTGTATAAAGTTGGTGACTATATTGCCATGTGTGTGGTATTTGTGTACATATGGAGTGACTGAGGTAATGGGTTGGTTGTACATGTGTACCTTGGGTGGCTATCGATTTCCACAATAACTCAAGGATATGTTAATCAATAGAGAGGTCATGTCAGAGAGTTCTCCATCTTGATGGTGTTTATGTATATGGGGGAAACATTAAACGTGGAAAGCGATAGCCACCCATTATCACACAGTCATTCCATATATACATAAACACCACAGATATAACAATATAGTGACCCAATGTATACACGTACACCTGACCCATGACAACGGATGACCATACAGCCATGAGTCACAATGGAGGCACTTCGGGTATACTCCTAAACATGACCCATAACCATATAGTCACTCCGTGTATACCCATGCATTCACATCACCATTGGCTATACGGTAATCCCCCATATACCTATTATCCACACACATGGTCAAATAGACATTCAATATATAAATCAACACCACAACAATGACCATAGAGTCACTACAGGTATACATACCTCACCAATCGCCACATAGCCACTCGCTTCATACACATACCCTCACCCATGCCACCTGGTATACTCCTTCACCTGACCTATGGCCATATAGTCACCCCGTGTGTGCCTATTCAATACATTCATACATGATCATGGTCAATCCTTGTATACACTTTCACCTCACCATTGGCCATGTCACTCCCTATATCCCTATGTGTCACACCATAGCCGAATAGCGACACAAGATATACTAAAACACCCCAGCCATGTCAGGAAAGTCACTCCATGTATGCATATGCACCTCATCCATGGCCATATAACCACTCGCTATATACACATACCCCTCACCCATGACCATATAGCAACACGTGTGTATACCCGTATATCCTACACATGACCATACCGCCACGAGTCACCAAGCAGGAACACCAGGTATACTCATACACCTGACACATGACCATTTAGTCACCCCTGTATAGATACTCATTACATTTACGATCATACAGTCACTCCCTGCATACCTACATGTACTCATCTCACCATTGACCATACAGTCACTACATGTATACCTATTCGACACACATAGTCATATAACCACTCGATATATACATATGCAGCCCACCCTAGACCATAGAGTCACTCCAGGTATACATATACAGACACCAACGGCCATTCAGCCCTTCCAGATCTACTTCCAGATATGCACACACGACCACTCATACCTTCCATACTTGCATATACACCTCACACATGACAATTCAGCAACTCACTGTATAATCATACACGCCATCCATGATCATTCAGCTAATCCCTATACACCCACCAATGATAATACATTCACGAGATATATAAATATCTACCACAAGGACACTCCCTATATACCCACACGCTCGATAATTTCCACCAGCTTACTCCATGTATGCATATACACTTCAAGCATGACCGTACAGTCATGCCATGTATACCTATACACATTACCCGTAACCATAAAATAACTCCATATTTATCCACACACCCCATCCATGATCATACAGACAACAAATGTACATCCCACCCATGACCTTACAGTCACTCCATATATACATAATCAACACATAGATGACCATGTAGCTATATCCATACACCACATCAATGCCCATACAGGCACATCGGGTTAACCCGTACTGGATAGACACAACCATACACCATACAGTCACTCCATTCATACCGATTCACCTCACACATGACCGTGACCTCTCCCTGTATACCTGTGCATCTTACTATGGACAACCCACACGTAACCATATAGTCACTCCTTGTATACCTATTCACACCATTCATGACATACAATAACTCCCTGTATACCTATTCACCTCACCTATGATCATAGAGTAACTCCCTGACTACCATCTTGGCATCCACCCTGTATCCAGTTGATATTTTTAGTTATCATAATGGACCAGAATAGCCACAGATTATGGTTCATCTCGGTTCCGTCTCAAAGTTCTGCCCATTTCCTTTCAATAATATGGCCAGAATCACAAAAGAGGTTCTTGGCAAAAGTTCCATACTTTAAAATGAATTTGTCATGCCCCATACAGAACTGGGACAACCAGAATATAACATATAGTTGTCAGTTTATTAACTAACACGTATAATAACCAAGTGAGTCACAATTTACTACCTTTTGTGATAACACAGAGAATAATGTTCGGGATATATGTAAATAAAACTTTTTATTAATTTGGTTGCCATTTTGGAAGCCATCTCGAGAAATTTGGTCTATAAATACCGTAGTGTGACACATTTAAGATAGACCAAAACAATAAACACGTTTGAATCCAAAGAGTGTAACATTTTACTTGAAAAAATGCTCCATACCTGAAAAGTTAATTTTTGCCGATATTTATGTCAAGTTTTTGAGAGAAAAGTCCAATATTGTTGGTGGTGTCAGTGGTGACAATAGTAACAATTAACCATGGTGCATCAGACATGTTAGTATTCAATGTATAGGAGGCAGAATAGGAGGCCAATTTTATACATCAACCACAATTTGTAAGCGATTGCAGGACACGCTGGGGCAATATTTACCATTTTCCATATTTTGGCGGCCATTTTCGCAGCCATTTTGAGCCAAAGTAAGAATTTTGGTTCCAATGAGTTGGAATATTCATAGGTAATGATATGCCTCACTTAGATTACAAAGTTCTGTTCATTTCTTGTTGAAATATGACTAGAATCCCAATTGTGATTTTTTGTGAAATTTTGTACCGCGTTTTTGAGGAAAGGGGCTAGGACACCAATAATTGCATATTTAATTGCTCCAATGATCAGTTAATATACAAAACACAAAATAAAGTCACATTACTCAACCAGTTCCAAACAGTATGAAGATATTTGTGAAAAAACGTCATATTTTCAACTTAATCCTGATTCACACAACTTTTAACCGGTTGTGATTTCATGAAGAGCGTTTACTTATTAAATAACATACTTGTCCATATATGTATAGCAGATGATGAGATAGTTCTGACAGAAAGGTCTCGAGTGGTGATTCAAATAATAAAATATTCCCATGTTCATGATATTATATGTATAACGAGTGTGAAATATGTCTCGATATTGACTTACTGTATTTTCGCGGCAATAAAAACAGTATGTGACTTTAAGTTGATTTTATGGGTGAAATATTGGTCACAGGCAGCGACATGCACCCTCATTGGATTCAGCATACTTGATTTATGCTAGAAAACTTAGTTTCATGCTTTTCCCCAAAAATGCCTCTAGGGTTCTAGTATTCCACAAATGTAGCTTTTCCGACCAGACTATGAGTCAAGTTTCAAAACAAACTGTTAAATTAATAAACGACATTGTGATTGTAGTGTAGTCAGTGTAGGGCAGTGGCTATTCGCCACCCGGTGGCGAATAGTCATATTACATAGGAATCGCTATTCGCCACCAAGGTGGCGAATAGCGTTTATATATTTTCTTTATTTGCTCCACATACGGAGAGTATGGTGATCTCGAGCATCGGGAATAATGATTTTCACTCCTTACGCAAAAGGGGGTTCCATAACATTTTTTTTTTAAACACTGGAACTTCAAATACAGAATCCAAGCAAATTTTAGCTCAAAATTATGTGATCTGTATGACAGGTGGAGATGGAGGAGGGGAGGAGGGGACGGGGTGTTGCATAACTGATTGAGGATTTAGGGGGGTGGGGGAAGGGGTACCGTTTTTTCATCATACATGGTGTCAGATTATTTGTTGTGCATTTGTGTACTACATTATAGGCGTTCATTTTATCGCAAGTTTTAGGTTTAGAAGAACATTTCGGAAAAAAATTTGTTATTGGAATGTGTGATGGGGGGGGGGCGTATAACATTATTATTAAATCTAGGACTTCAGATAGATTTCTTCATTTGTGCATTGAATTAGCCGATCCCCAAATCCTAAACAATCATTTTCTAAAAACTGGAAGTGTGGAATTGCGAAAACAAATCTGACCTGAATTGGTTGGGGGAGGGGTGGGTGGCGAATAACTTTATTCTTAAAACTGGGACCTCATATGCGCTTCTTATTTCGTGCATTAGATTAGACGATCCTGCAATCATAATCAATCATTTGATATAACTGGAAGTGCAATCTGCAATCTGAATTGGTTGGTTGGTGGGGGGAGGGGGGTGGCGAAAAACTTTAATCTTAAAACTTGGATGTCAGATGAGATACTTATTTTGTGCATTAGATTAGACCATCATTCAATCATAGACAATCATTTTATGAACCTGGAAGTGGAATTGCGAACAAAAAATCTGCAATCTGAATTGGATGGTTGGTTGGGGGGGGGGGGGGTGGCGAATAACTTTAATGTTAAAACTTGGATCTCAGATGAGTTTCTTGTTTTGTGCATTAGATTAGACGATCCTTCAAACATATACTATCATTTTATAGAACTGGAAGTGGAATTGCGAAAAAAAATCTGCAATCTGAATTGGTTGGTTGGTGGGTGAGGGGATGGCGAATAACTTTAATCTTAAAACTTGGATGTCAGATTAGCTTCTTATTTTGTGCATTAGATTAGAAGATTCTTCAATCATAAGCAATCATTTGGTAGAACTGGAAGTGGAATTGCGAACAAAAATCTGCAATCTGATTTGGCTGGTGAGGGAGGGGGTGGCGAATAATTTTGTTCTTAACACGTGAATGTGAGATGAGCTTGTTATTGTTTTGCAATAGATTAGACGATCCAGCAATCATAATCAATCATTTGATAGAACTGGAAGTGGAACAAAAATCTGCGGTCTGAATTGCCTGGTGGAATTGGGGAGGGGGGGTGGCGAATAACTTTAATCTTAAACTTGGATGTAAGATGAGTTTCTTATTTTGTGTATTAGATTAGACGATCATTCAATCAGAGACAATCATTTTATGGACCTGGAAGTGGAATTGCGAACAAAAATCAGCAATCTGAATTGGATGGTTGGTGGGGAGGGGTGGCGAATAACTTTAATCTTTAAACTTGGATGTCAGATGAGCTTCTAATTTTGTTCATTAGATTAGACGATCATACAATCATATGCAATCATCTTATACAACTGGAAGTGGAATTACGAACAAAAATCTGCAATATGAATTGGTTGGTTGGTGGGGGGGGGGGGGGGGGGGGGTGGCGAATAACTTCATTGTTAAAACTTGGATGTCAGATGAGCATCTTACTTTGTGCATTAGATTAGACGGTCATTCAATCATAAACAATCATTTTTATATATAACTGGAAATGGAATTGCCAACAATAATCTTTAATTTGAATTGGTTGGTTTGTGGGTGGGGGGGGGGGGGCTGGCGAATAACTTTAATCTTAAAACTTGGATGTCAGATGAGATTCTTATTTTGTGCATTTGATTAGAAGATTCTTCAACCATAAGCAGTCATTTGGTAGAACTGGAAGTGGAATTGCGAACACAAATCTGCAATCTGAATTGGTTGGTGAGGGAGGGGGGTGGCGAATAATTTTGTTCTTAACACGTGGATGTTATTGTTTTTCAATAGATTAGACGATCCAGCAATCATAATCAATCATATGATAGAACTGGAAGTGGAACAAAAATCTGCGGTCTGAGTTGCCTGGTGGAATTGGGGGGGGGGGGGGGTGGCGAATAACTTTAATCTTAAAACTTGGATGTAAGATGAGTTTCTTATTTTGTGTATTAGATTAGACGACCATTCAATCAGACACAATCATTTTATGGACCTGGAAGTGGAATTGCGAACAAAAAGTCTGCGATCCTGAATTGGTTGGTGGGTGGGGGGTGGCGGTGGCGAATAATTTTAATATTAAAACTTGGAAGTCAGATGAGCTTCTTGTTTTTGTGCATTAGATAACACAATACTTCAATCATAAACAATGATTTTATAGACCTGGAAGTGGAATTGCGAACAAAAATCTGCTATCTTGATTTGGTTGGTGGGTGGGGGAGGGTGGCGAATAAAATGGACCTGGATGTGGAATTGCGAACAAAAAATCAGCGATCCTGAATTGGTTGGTGGGTGTTTGTGCATTAGATTAGAAGATTCCTCAATCATAAGCAATCATTTGGTAGAACTGGAAGTGATTTATTCTTGCGAGATAATTGCATGTTATTTACAGGCAAATTCCGGTAGCATCGCTACAGGTGGAACAACCGTGATTTTACTTCGCACATGGTTAGCTGTGGTACATAATCATCTGATATGCTTGTTTCCGTTCATATTCTGGCGCCATATCGTTTTCTACGACAAAATGCCTGCAAACCGAACCGTGCAAACTTTCCAGTGTGTGAACGTACCCTAAAGACCAAACACCCACCTCTATACAGATACCTCTACCTAACGGGTATACGGCTATTTAGAGAGGGTGGTCTCACGGGGGAGGGCATACGAACATGACTTTGTTTTGCCGATTTTTGATGACAATGCAAACTCCTGTATTATAGCCTAGCGGCATCTATCCGGTTTAGCACTTCAGAAACTGTGGACAAATCTTAGAATCTGAAACCAAATATTTTCATAAAAATAATACTGACAGTATGAATATTGAATGGGTTCCGATACCCCATATTCTATTTTCTGCCCCTTCCTTCAATACACTTGCATGTATCCATATATTATCTGTACAGTATGTGTGTTCCTTCTGTGGTCTTCAAACATGTATGCTTATTATTGGATATGGTTATCACATCATCTACATTGCCCATGCACATACAGTGTATGTATGTTGTGTGTATGTTCCACCGTAAAGTTAAAAAGAACTTAAAAATTGGAGTGGGTGTTTGAAAATAAGTGTGAACTTTTATTATGCAGATCCGAGGGTGTGGATCAGATTTGTGCACTGTGCAAATACGAAAAAGAAAAAAGCACGACATCGGGTACTACACTTTGCTTACTGCCATACACACGCATACATACATACATACATACATACATACATACATACATACAACATACATAAATACATGCCTGCACACATGCATACACATGCTATACAAAACATACATGGGCCTGGTGTACATTCCTCCCTGGTGGTGGGCCCGGATACGGAGTTTACTCTTGAACTAAACATGTACACATGACAGTAGCATCATCACCTAACAAAATCAGTTTTTTCCTCAAGTTGAATTTTTTTCCTCATTCCCTTATTTCAAAATATATTATTGTATACTGAAGAAAATACTACATATATATGTCACTACATATTATTATATAGGAGTGGGTAATCATTTCAGAACCCATACTCAAGTCCTATGCTGGATGCATAGAAATCATCACTGTTCCAGATTGTGAACCGAAAAAATATTTAGCACTAACTGCTGCGAATCATAAAAACAAATTGAAAAAACATATCACACTATACTAATCGAAATGAAAACTGGAAACTAAAAGATCTTGCTTGCCACTGCCTGACATGGATAACAGACTCGTGCATTCAATTCTATCAACTTGTTTGATGTTCTATCGAATTTTCATTTATGATATTCCCCGCCATGCACAGAACGAGGCCACAAATGGACACTCAAGTTCTTATCAAAGGATGTGTCCACGTGAAAATGTATATTAGCAGCAATTAAATTGCATTATATTGTACTTAAAGTGTGTGTTTGTGTGACTTTGTGAGTTGGTAAGACAACTGATGGCATTTAAAAATTTGCAATCTCAGTACATTTCTGGATGTCCAAAGTTTATAACTGTAGTTTCGCAGTCAGGACCAGTAGGAAAAGAATGGTGGGCCTTTAAAGTATCCCACAAGTTGACAACAACGAAACACATAAAACATAAACACAATGCACATAAAAACTAAAAAAAAAAAACACTTTGTTGATTATATCTGAAACTGTAACAAAGCAATGAACACTGTCAATAAGGAAAATATATGAGATACAATGAAGTTGTATGCAGGGATGTGGCTAGAGGGGGGGTGTGGGGGAGTGTCTCACCCCCCCAGCAGAGAGCTATATTTTCAATAGTTGGAAATTTCATACCTGCCACAACGAAATTTCACACCAACAATAGGTTGAAAATGTTCTTGTAGTTTGATTATAAAACAATTTATTGGGGGAATTTATTGTTTTTCGACCAATATTTGCATATGTTCCTATTTTTGGTAAAAAATTTTGACAGAAATGGTCATCAGTTGGAAATTTTCCAACCTTAGGGGGGTGACAGGTTGGAAATTTCCAACACTTGGAAAGCTTGTGTCCTGGTCTCTCCCCCGTGGCCAGTCAAAAACTTCTAGTTATTTTAAGAAAACAATATTGTCATACAATTGGTCAACATTGTCATTGGAATTGTCATCAGTTGGAAAATTTCCAACCTAAGTGGGGGTGTAGGGGTTTGAAATTTCGAACAGTAGGAAGGCTTGAGGCTAGTCTAGATGTTAGGATTTTGCGATTTTCTTGTTCAGATTTCAAAATTTTCGCACACCGGGCCGAACCATGGTCGGCCCGGTGTGTCATTGCCCCATTCACATGGCCAATACAAAACTGCTAATTAGTTTAGCAAAACAATATTTTACCTACATTTGGTCAAACTTGTAGACATAAATGGTCATCAGTTGAAGAATTTTCCAACCTGA